>CAUYON010137826.1:0-22505 GCA_963573935.1 Arctocebus calabarensis | reverse complement strand
TGGGTTTTAGCCTTCATATGAAAGCTATAAATTAGCTTCATATTAGGGCTGAGTACATTGGATACTTTTTCTTCCATTCTTGAGATACTTTGCTAAGAAGAATATGTTCCAGCTCCATCCATGTAAACACAAAAGAGGTAGTAACAGTATGATCAAAATATTTCTGAATGTATATGAATCGTGCCCTGTGATTGCACCAATGTACATAATTATGATTCAATAAAATTATTAAAAAAAAATAAAAAATATTTGTTGTTCTTACACTGCCCAAATTTAGATTATCACTGTATTTAGTTACTTTAGTACTTTAGTACTTTATATACCAAGTACTTTAGATACTTGGTATATAAATAATTGAAAATAATAGAATTAGGTTTATTGGGAGTTTATTTTGAATTAACTCAAAGGACGAAGGATATGGTTGGTAAAACCCAGTAGGAAAATGACTATTTCCCCCCCAGTGAAGTATATTTAATTCTAATGGTCCTTTGTGACCATTTTGAAACAATTCCTAGGCTCCCTAGGGACCGAAAATCCTGGGAGCTTCATCTGGCAGTAGAATAATCTTGAAACCAGTTCTGCATGGCCTAGCAGCTTCAACAGCTGAATAATTGAGTGGAAAAATCAATTATTGGAGGAATTTGATCTTCCTGCTATTTGCTTTCCCCAAAAGTAAAAAAAAAAAAAAAAAAAAATCATATCATAGTGACAGATGCAGCTTATTCTGTTATCCTAAGGAGCTTATTTCAGAGTTTCTGCTAACCTGGGTAGATTCAAATTAGATATCCAAGCGCTTTAAGTCATAAACCCTCAAAATTAAATCACTGGCACTTACGTAGATTTTAAAAGTAGTAACTGTTATTTTAAAGTATGTGTTTTTAAATCTGTAAAAGTAATCTGATCAACTCACTACATGTTAGTGAATGCTTGCTGAAGGAAGGAGTAAACGAACTTATTGTCTAAGTCCTACCAGAGAAATTCTATAAGAAATTCATAATTTTGGCAAAATACATCAATGCAAAAGAATTAGAAAATTAGAAAATGTCTAAGGATAAGAATGAAACAAATTTTATGAAAATATGTAGCAAATATGTACAGTAGAGGCTATGAAGGTGAAAGACATCTGTTTGCCTTTACGATGAGATGGGGTGACAAACACAAATTGCAGGAAGTTCAACACAGTGTAGAAATGCCATCACAGATACAGGCAGCCCCAGGGTATGAGTAAGGCAGGTTCTGTAGGTTGCTCTCAGGTTGCATTTGCATGGAAGTTAGAGTAGGTACATTCACCCAATACCTGTAATAGCTTGCATTAATAAGTGTGAGTCATCTATCAGTCAGATGTTTAACTTGGGACTTAAAGTAATAGCCTCCATAATTCAGGGACTGTCTATACACTAAATATTTT
The DNA here is from genome assembly GCA_963573935.1 of Arctocebus calabarensis. NCBI lineage: Eukaryota > Metazoa > Chordata > Mammalia > Primates > Lorisidae > Arctocebus > Arctocebus calabarensis. The sequence continues at coordinate 21,097 of CAUYON010137826.1, read as the reverse complement.
ATAAGGGTGGAAATAGGTAAATTCCAACTTGGGGTCATCAGTGAAGTCTGTTCAAATCTTGACCTTAGCCAGATATCCTCCACATGCTATAATGTTATTTAAAGGTTGGCTTAGGAAAAAACTAATTATTAAGATCAGAAATTCTCTTCCAGTAGGTTCCAGAATTTTCTTTTCACTACAATGTAGACGTTGAGGAGCAAGGCTGAGTATAACGACTATTTGTCAAAGAGGTCATATTCTCAGGGCATGTATCATAATTTTTTATAGGGAGAAAAAGGAATGTTAATTAGAAAAATCTCCCAAGTTCATATGCTTTCTTTATTCCTATCACTTATCTTTTAGGGTTGGGTTTAAAGTTTAGTTTTCATTTTTGATAGAAGCAAAACCTTGGCATCTGCTAAGGTTTGAAAGGGTCCACTGAAGTTCACTTGTTGGAAACAAGCCTCAGTGCAACACTGTCAAAAAGTGGAATCTTTAAGAGACCTTTGGGATGGATTAATGGCATTAGTGCAGAGCAGCTTAGTTATCATGGGAGAGGGTTCCTAATGACAGGGATGAGTTCAGCCTGCTTTCTTTCTTGTGCTCTTGTGTACTTTTGGCTTTCCACCTTCTGCTATGCAATGACACAGCAAGAATGCCCTTGCCAGATGCCGGAGTCATCCTCTTAGACTTTCAGCGTCTCAAACTGTGAGCTAAATAAATTTCTGTTGTTATAAGTTATCTAGTCTGCTGTATCCTGTTATAGCAACATAAAATGAACTAAAACAAAAAAACTGGTGCTGGGAAGTGGGGCTGTTGCTATAATAAATACCTGCAAGTATGGAAGTGGCTTTGAAACTGGGAAATAAGTAGAGTGTGGAAGAATTTGGAGTAATAGGCTAGAAAAAGCCTAGATTGCTATAAATAGAGTATTAAGGGTTATTCTGGTAAAGGTTCAGAAGAGGAGGGGAGCTATAGGGAAAAGTCTGAAACTTCCTAGAAAATAAAGGCTATTGTGAAGAGGTCTCAGGGGAAACAGAGATATGGGAAACTGGAGTAAAGGCCATTCTTGTGATAAAGTGGCAAAGAAATCGGCTGAAGTGTATCCATGCCCACAGGCTATGGAAGGCAGATTTTGAGACCAATGAAGCAGGTTATCTAATAGAAGAGATTTCTAAGCAAAATATTGAAGGAGGTGCATGGCTACTTTTAACCACATACAATAAGAAGCATGAGAAAAGAAAAGACTTAAAGATGGAATTTATCACTAAAAGGGAAGCAGAATGGAAAGATTTAGAGTATGCCCATCTAAAGTGTGGAGAAAGTATCTTTAGGAGAGCAAACCAAGGGTGTAACCAAGTGGCCATTTGCTAAGGAGATTAGGACAAATAGACAGGGGTAGAAGAGAGCCAGGTACTACCCAAGACAACGTGAGAAAGACCCTGAAGGCATTTCAGAGATCTCTGAGGCTGTCCCTGCCATCACAGGCCCAGAGCTCTACAAGGGCAGAATGGTTTCAGGGCATAGGTCAGGGGCATCCTCCGTGGGTTAGCTGCTCCGGGCCTTGGGTCTCTGTTCTGCACTTTCTGGTGCAGCACTTCTTATCTGCCCCTCAGGGTTTAGCCCAAATGCCACTACTTGGAGAGGGTTTCACTGACTACCCTATGTAACAGCCAATCTCCCCTTTGTCTATCCTAGCTACTCTTTCTGTTTAATTTCATTCAGAGACTTGTCATTATCTAGACTATACTCTAGAGTATACCCTTAATACTCTATACATAGTATTTATACTATTATTTATACTATACTCTAGAGTATACCCTTAATACTCTATAAAGTATACTCTTACTTAATACTCTATAATAGTATTTATACTATACTCTAGAGTATACCCTTAATACTCTATAAAGAGTATAATAGAGACTTGTCATTATCTAGACCATACTCTATTTATAGAGCATTAAGGGTTATTCTGGTAAAGGCTCAGAAGAGGAGGAGAACTATAGGGAAAAGTCTTCCTAGAGATTATTTAGAAGTATAGAAAATATAGAAAATAAAGGCTACAGGATCTCTATTCTTGGCTTTGTCATGAGCTAAATGACTAAGTCAGTCTCTGGTGCCTCATAGGGGCCTCATAGATTTTGTTGACTCCTGCATCTCCAGCACCTAAAGAACACAATTGGCACGTGTCAGTATCCAAAAAAATTTGTTGAAAGGATAAAATAGAAATAAAGTTGGATCTTACAAAAAGACTATTATAAGGGTTCAGAGATATAGTTGAGTCACTAACTGTTATCTTTCTCCACCTCTCTCCCCTGCCTCTCCCAGCAGATTCTGATATATCTCTTAGGGGACTAAACTTTATGAAACATCTCTGTGGTGTAAGGAGAGATGATACCAATGAGCATGTGCTGTGTTTAAAAACGGACTGTAGATGGGGAAAGGGCTGAGAACCTCTTGCTTAACAGGAAGAGCATTAGAAAGGAGTTTAAGAACTGGCTCAAATGCCAGTAAGTGGAGTCCCCAGGCTATTAATTAGCTTACTCTTCTGTCAAATATGGACAACAGTCCCTGACTCCCAGACTGCCCTGAGGTTAGATGAGACATTATGTGTGAATATTCTCAGCATAGACCTGGCCCGAAGTGGCTGCTGGTTCCTCTCAGCTGGATGTGAATATGAGCGACCTTGAGTAGCTACTTACGTCTATGCAGCTTGGTCTCCTTATCCATAAAAATGCGGCAACTCCATCCCACAGGGACAACGTGAAGCATGAATCAAGTAATAACTGACCTATCCTCTTATGGGCTGTAGGTGCCGTGCAGGCATCAGGATCTCTATTCTTGGCTTTGTCATGAGCTAAGTGACTAAGTCAGTCTCTGGTGCCTCTAATTTTTTGTCAGTAAAAGTAGAATTTTATCCACATCATCTATTTCTTCATTCTGAATATAAAATGAGGTAATCATTCAGAAAACATTTTGTAAAAGTGAGAACTATGAAAGACGAAGCTTTTTTTCATCATCATCATCAACTTCAAAATGATGGCCCTGATGACTGTGGTGACGGTGTGACAGTAAAGATGCTATTAGAACTTGATGACAATAATCATCCATCACAGAGATTAGCTCATTGATACGGAAAGCAGAAGGAATTAATGCCAGTTCCTTTTGCTCCTGAGGGTTTGATCCTCCACAAAGCAGAGCTCGGTATCTCAATAAATGTAGAATGAAAGGGACAAGGGATTAACTCTCAAAAAGCAGCCAGCTCAGGAAGTATTCCATAGTGCAGTAATATCATGATGATAAAGTGTATGTAGCAATTCTGCTACTAGCAGTTTGGATAACTTCCCTGTCTCTCACTCCCTCTCCCCCAACATGCCTCAGGGGGTTACAGTTCCAAGGGTTAAACACAAAGAGCGTGAGGACTGAAGGAGTTACCATGTGAGGCATAATTCCTCACCTTTCTGGTAGAAGATGCAGAGTCTACAGGCTGGTTAAGGGCTAGAATTGAAGGGCCAGGGAATCCCTTAGTGGTGTGTGGGTAGAAGGGGTCTACAGATTTTACAGTTTTAAGCTAGTGAGCTCAGTACTGCCTGCCTGGCAGGACCTTGGGGATCAAGTGGCCTCGCATTAGTCATTGCTCTATTTGGCTGGCAGAGGGACTTGGACTGATTGGATGGGGAACAGGAGAGTCCAGGGGTCCAGACCCCTCAGCACCACTGCTTCCATGAAGAGAAGCCTGGGCAGGTCCCTCTGTGATACTTCCTTTCCATCTGCACCTGTGTCACAGACCTTCCTCTTAGTATTGAAGTGTAGAGTTCCTGAGCTCTCCCCCATTAGATGGTGATATGTGCCTGGTTCATCTCCATATCCCCAGGGCTGTGCACAGTCCCTGGCATAAAAAAGGTGCTCAGCAAATGCTAGGAGAATTAATGAATAAGAGAATGTGTGATGGGTCCTTCTCTTTTAAAGTCTCATGCTGCTCTAGCTATAAAGAGAGGACAAAGGACTCTTGGCTAAGTGAAGACCATTTAACATCATCCCTCTGTTCTATTACTTCTACCCCAGTTACAGCCAAAGAACATCAATTATGCTTACAAGACAAAAAAATCATTCTCAAAATGGAACTTGAAACCCACATTTAATTACAATGAAAGCAAAAAGGAAGTAAATATAAGACGTGTTCATGATAGAAGCAGACTATTACTGATGATCTTGTTATTCTATATGTATGCTTATAAATCACATGAACTAGTAGAAATCAATTTGTAGAAATTGTTAGGTCATTAATTCTCGAGTTGTGATCATTCAGATAGAAGCTAGTATCAGGTTTTCTCTTTTATTAGTAGTAAAAATAATAAATGGAGGCAGTGGGGAGAATATTTAATAAAAGGACAGCTTTCATTTCCTTTAGAAGCATTCATATACACACAAAAGGACTCATTACAATGTTAACAGAAGCCATCACAGTCATACAAAGACATTTTTATATGTTGACTAAATAGAATTTAGTCAGAATTTTGGCAAAGATAATTTTTGTTCCTCAACTATACATTCCAGTTCAAACTTCAATTAATTTACAGTAGAACTTGTGTAAGTTGACCACACAAGGGATTGTAACAAACTAGTCAACACACAGAGGTGATCAACATAAGGAACTAGGCCTGCTATACTGATACGTACATGTGGTGCATGTCTGGGCTATGAAAATTGGGTCAACTTAACAAGGTGGTCAGTGTCGGGAGGTGGTCATCTATGGAGGTTCTGCTATATTTCCTCCGAATGAAAGAAGTAAGTAACCACAATTTTCCCTACAAATATCTCAACAGAGGCAGGGTATACTTGCCTATTTACATAACAAAATAGAGTTGAATGATCTAATTGGAACAATAGGCATTTAAATCTTTCTGGTGTGACTGTATTATCAGAAGCCTACAAACTAGCTTTAATCATGGGGGATCAATTTAAAGACGCATCTGCTAGTCTTAACTAAAGCACTTAATGATTCAGTTGTATTGAAGCTTGAAACATAAAGAATGAAAACAGAAACTTTATTTTGCAGTTAACTCTTAATGCAGATTTAAATGAATATTCACAAAAAGAATGACTGAAATGAGTTCAGTAGTATTCAAAAGGCAAAGAGAAAGAACAGTTATCCCCAAAAGAACTTTAAATGGAAAGAAATGCCTTAATATACTACATATATAAACTAATAACGTTACTCCCATTAGGCAAAATATTACTATTGCTACGTCATATACATCCATTTATCATGTTATAGCTATGTGACAGAAACAGATACAGTACACATTTACCTGAGGGGGAGGTGATTACAGCTGGTTCCGTGGAAAAGATCGGAAGAGAGAGTGTTTGTGAGTTCCTGTGGTTCAACAAACAGGCCTCGGGAACTCTCTCCGCTGCTGGAGGTCCAGAGCCCTGTTGTTTCTTAGCCATTGTTGTTTCCTGCTCTGCGATTTGTGTTTCAGACTTTGTGGCTGTCCCTTGGGCCCATCATCGCTGGCTGAACTGACCCTCAAGGCTCATGTACACAGGGTCTCTCCACCCAGGACAGAGCAGACACTAGAATTAATGTTCGTAAAATGGATGAACAAGATAGAATCACTAATTCCCCCCATGGCCACTTAAGGAGAACAAACTTATAAACAGGTAGTGAATGATTTAGAGCTCGTTAGTCCGTGCAGTAATGTGAACAAAGTTCTAGCCACACATCTCCTGGCCATGAATATGAGCTGCTATTGGGAGGGAAGCTGGCCAAGCCAAGGAGTGTAAATCTTAGGCTGTATTGTTGGGTATTTGAATGTAATCTCCACCCTAAGCCAGGCAAGTATGAAGTATATTGAAAGGTTTTCTGTCACTAGATTCCTTTTGTTACTCATGTGCTTTCAATGGATCTTGAAACAAACAGATAGGAACAGAGTGATTATAATTTCCTAACTGTTGGTACGATTCAAAAAGATGCAAGCATGCTAGTATTATCTGTACTTCATGTTGAATGAAGAGAGCTGAGTGACCACTTACACTTGTAACCACCAATAAATCATAGTACGAGCTTTTAATCACCAACAGAAGAAAGTACTGTTTCTGAGAATGACCTGTGTGATCCGTCTCAACAAATCAGTTTTACCCGTTAGATGTGTCTTGGACTCACCTCGAAATTGGAGTTTGCACTGAACTGTGAACTGTAATTGTGCTTCGCACTCACAAGCAATCAGACCACTGGAACAACCCAACCTCAGGAGACTGGCTAACTGGTATCTGCAGTTATACAACCTGTTAATAAGAGTTAATAACCCTTCATATGGTCTGAAGTTACCTCCATGTGTGCTTGCAAAGGATGTTTGAAGTAGGTTCTACAAGCGGAGGGGGCAAATTAGTGGGAATTTCCTGTTCAAAAACTATTAGAAGATGTCAGCTTTCATCAAAGAAGCCCACATTATCTAGCATTCAAGGATCTTGATTTTTCACATGAGAACTGAATGAGATATCTCAGAACACTCTGCTACTTATTATAATATTACTAGTTGGAATACTATAATTATAATAGTATATATACAGTAAGTTAATTATGAAATAAAGTTTCTCTTTTCATTTTTTACATTTCATTGTTCCTATTATATCCTATCCTGTGGAAAATTGGTATGCCACTGAAAGTTTTAAATATCATTAATTAAATTATTTTCAAAGGAAGTTCAAAGCACAGTAAGTATATTCTTTTTCATAAACTCTTCTTTTTGTTGAATATAATTTATGTGTCACATGGAAGTTTAACTATAAGTTCAAGTGTGCTGTGAGATACAAAAGGTTGCAGAACACTGCCCTAACCAGTACCTGTACTATTAACTGTAACCAGAGGGAAATGATTCTGATCAAAACAAAGCTAATGATCTAGTTGCTTTTTCTCTTTCAAATTACAGAAGTAATTAGGACATTTTAGTTATGCTAAGTGTTTTTAAGGAGAGGTGCAAAGGGTTATGATAGAACTTACATGTAATGCTACTCTGGTTGGAGAGGGTTGAGGGAAGTCTTTCTTGATGTTTTGGGCAGAGACCTGAAGAATGGCAAGGTAGAAGTGGGGTCAAGGGAGTGTCCAGGCACAGAAAACAGCACAGGGAATAGTGCCTGCCACTCAGGAGGCTCACAATAAACATTTGTTCAATTAATGATGTAACAGCACACACTGCGTGGTCCTTTGTCAAAGCTGATGAGGCTGCCATGCTGCCTTCAAGGTTACGATTACAAATTTCTTTGTTGCTTGAAGTTCTGCTGTGAATTCTATGGCATCTTCAAAGAGAGGTTTCCATTTTTTGTGGGGGACAGCATGGAAGCCTTCAATGCTTCACACTACTAAGAATTGATTTCTTTTTTTTTTCTTTTCTGTTTTTTTTGTTTGTTTTGTTTTGAGACAGAGTCTTACTATGTCACTCTCGGTAGAGTGTCATGGCGTCATAGCTCACAGCAACCTCAACCTCTTGAGCTTAAGTGATTCTCTTGCCTCTGCCTCCCAAGTAGCTGGGACTACAGGCACCCCCCACAATACCCAGCTATCTTTTTGCTGTTGTTGTAGTTGTCGTTGTTTAGCTGGCCCAGGTTGGGTTTGAACCTGCCAGCCTCAGTGCATGTGGTGGGTGCCATAACCACTGTGCTACGGGCGCTGAGCCTCAGAATTGATTTCTAAGGAATCCTGCCACTAGAACAACTCAACCTTAGGAAGTTGGCAAGAGGGTTCCAAAGTTGTTCCCCAGAAACCAAGAGCTTATAAGGAGAAATTTACTGGGCATGAATTTAGCCATATATAATGCAGATGACAGGTCTAGCAGCAATATAAAGCTGTGGTAAATGATGCCTATTCAACACAACCTAAAATACAAGACCCTCTTTCCCCTACAGATGTCACATCTCTCTTCCTAGTTTTATTTATCAAAATAATTATAAAATATTTGTTAAGAAACCAAGGACTTTCTGCACTAGCGTATGAGACTATATATAGTAAGGCTCAAATAGAAAAACATAATAAAATGACATTTCTTTGGGTTAAATGACTCTTTTTACCTTCACATGACATTTCATGAGTTTTATTTTCCCTGAATTCTAAGTGAGGCAGTGGCTTGTGTAATAATGCCAGTACTCTGAGATACATGCTTAAGGGGGTGATTTTTCCAGCTATCAAAACAATAATTAACATGTATACCTAGTAGTCCATCAGTGGCATCTGAAGTTTTGATTCTTTGAGTGACAGAGTAATAGACAGAACCTCATGCAAATTCACAGACAGCAACTTTGTGAAAAGCAAAGTCACCTTTCTGACTTTGCAAGCTGGTGTCTGAAGCACCCCCACACTAGTAGCCCTCCAGGAGTCCTTTCCCTCAGCCCTCGCACCCTCACCCTGCATGGTGATTCTCAAAATGGACCTGGTCTCTGTTACTCCGCATAGTGCATCTCTTTACCCTCCCATCGGCACAGGAGAATGCAGCAAATGAGCGTGGCTTGGGAAAGACTGGGATGTGGCTGCAGAGAAGGAATGAGATTATGACTTTTCAAGGGTCATGTCTGGCTCCAGAGAGACATTTGAGGATGGCTCCTGGGAACACCTTGAGGACAGGCACCAGGAGTTATTTTCATCTCATGGTCTCTAGGGCTCTTGATAGAGCTTGGCACATGAGTCCTTACTGAATAAATTAATAAAAAATAAATTTGTTGAGCAGGGAGGTGGAGAAACAGTAGATGCTCTTGGGGGAAGGTTACTGAACCGGCCGCGAGAGCAGTCTCTACAGTCCATGGTGTGGTTACAAGCCACCATCATGTCACCCAGATGACTTCCTTGTTGGTGATTGCTGAATGTACAATTTCTGGTGAAAATAAAGTATTTTAAGATATTTTCCCTTATATTTTAATTCTTGCATCATACTATTATTAAGTCAGAGATTTTATTACCCCATCGGCTTAAAACTTTCAGAACTACCAAATGCCTACTGGATAAAGTCCACACCACTTGGCAGAGTTTGAGGGGGCTTTCAGGATCCAGAACCTACCTATGTCTTCCACTTGTCATTCCCCCAGCGACCTGACTCTCTGGCTAAATTCAGCTACTTAGAGTTTACACAATCAGACCATTTCATGGTGCCTGAGGCTGCCTTTGAACCTGTCTCTTTTTCCTTCCTCCCTTTGCCAAGCAGTTTGACATCCGATCGTCTTGTAAAATGACTCTGAAAATGTTTCTGACCTCATCTTTCATTGATGCCCTTGAACGTCCTTCCCTAATGCCACTCATAATACAACATTGCATCGGTTGGTTAGCAGAGATCCTCTGCTTTCTAGACAGGGGCTACCCTGATGGCAGGGACCACATGTTCACATTCGTTTCCGTATCTCCAGCATATATCACAGTGCCTATATCATGGTAAATGCCACATCAAAACAGACTAACTGAATGAAGAAATAACTCAATGAGCAGTTTTCTCTTTACTATTTTTGGCATCACAACAGGGATAGTATCTGTCTCTTTGTTTCACACTCATAAATGCTAAAATGCCTGATTTTATGTCTCTGAAATGGTGAAGAATGGTACATTACAACAGTTACATGTGGAAGAAGGGTCTTTTAAACATATAATACGCTCCCAGAAATGTCTTTTCTCTAGTAGTTTTCCAGGAGTTGAGTCATTGGGAGGCTCCAGATTGTGTTAATGTGCTTGGCCAGACGGGGTTTTATAACACTTTTGCATGGTGTATCACATAAAAGATACACACCTGTTTATTGAGCCAATCGCTTTTTTAAAAGTTACTACACCATCTGTTGTGCCTGCCTTCTATAAAAATGCAGTGAGTAGACAATGCTAATTTTGAAATATGGAAGATATTTTCACCTATTTGAAATCCTTAAAAAATACTTAAGTAGGCCAAGTGTGGTGGTCGAGGTGGGTGGACTGCCTGAGCTCAGGAGTTCGAGACCAACCTGAGCAAGAGTGAGACCCCTGTCTCTAAAAATAGCCAGGTGTTGTGGTGGGTGACTGTAGTTCACCCACTCCTCCCACTTAGGAGGCTGAGGCAATAGAATTGCATGAGCCCAAAAGTTTGAGGTTGCTGTGAGCTAAGATGTCACGGCACTCTACTGAGGGTGACCAAGTGAGACTCTTTCTCCAAAAAAAAAAAAAAAACTTCAGTAAATTCCTTTAAAAAACACCTTTACAACTTACGAGAAACAGGTTTTAAGTAAGATGAGAGGTAATGGAAAAAATGCATTTTATTTTTGGTAGTCTCAAATAGTGTCAACTTTATTTTGTAATGTTCTGAACAATCAATTAATTTTTGAGCAGGAATGGCAACTTATAGACTGTTACCTCTGCTTTTAAAAATATGGAGGAAAATAAAAGGCGCATATAGATGACGTCAGGGAGAAGAACCTTGGGGATAGAAGTCATAGGTCAATTACAACAGCTGCTTTCAGCACCCTGAAATGGGAGAAGCAGGTGTTAGAAGAAATAATGTCTTATCTTCACTGATTTGTTTTTCCAACTATCCTTAACTCCTCTTTCTCTTTCTCCATTAGAATTGCCCCATCCCTAAATTTTCCCTGGGTTCAAATTCCAACACTTTCTTTATTTCCTCTTTCTGAATGAACATAAATGAATTTTATTTTCACGGTTCATTTTCCCCACAATTCATGCATGCTCTGCTATCCTAATTCAGATTTCCATGCTCTTCACTTTTCACATTAATTCTCAACTGACTGACCCTCTTCATCTGTAATTATTACCATGAAAGTTCTGAATATCATTAAAGTCTTCTCACTGACTGCATTAACTTTAAGGTAATTTGATTAATTCAGCAAGCCACTGGCAGATGAAGATTTAACACCTTGAAGAATTCGTGCATTATCAGTATTTTACAGCAACTAGATTTAAAAGATAAATGAAATCCTTGGGGACGAGATTTGCAAAAAAAGGCTGCTTGTTTCCCTGTAAGATCTGAAGTAATTTTGTTAAGGTTTCAAAAGTGCATTCTAAATTGTTTCCCTCAGAATTACAAACCGAGGATTCCTCTGCATTCCCCTGCAGTCTTGGTTTAATAACTTTTCATTTCTGTGGAGCGTGTACATTTCCAGGGCTCAGTCAAAGCTTCTTCACTTGGGAAAACACAATTACTTGGAGGCAGCAAAAGTTATCAACTGATAAATTGTAGAACAATACAGCCTGCCAAAATCCTCACTGTGGAAAGGCGACCGTTCTTTTCAATACTTATCAGGGACAAAGCCTTGTTAGTGTGTGTGTGGATAAAACCAAGGAGGGGGATGATGGGAATGCTAAAGAGCCCTTGTGCCAGTCATACTTGCTTATGATAAATGTCACCATTTTCCTTTACAGGATCGAACAATTGGTTAAAAGGTTTGCTTGGGTAGATTTGTTTTTAGCCGTTGGCATCCTACAGGTAAAGGGACCCTTGTGGGAACCACAAAAAGAGCAACAGGCACATGGCATAGGGGAGCTAGAGGGCAGACTGGAGAAGGAAGAAAGGGGAGACTAGGAGGAGGGAGGAGGACAGAGGACAAGAGGGGGAAAAGGGCCAATTATGGCAGAGGGCCAGGGCTCAGGTGCCGTGGAGGGACCAGTGTAACAGAACAGCCACCTTTCATGTACACGTGTGAGGTTTTAGAGTAAACTGCAACACAGGTAAACACAAAGCCAAAAATCCCCTACAGAAGCCACCTATCCTGGTAAATCTACCAACACTTCTTAGTTTACGCAGGTTAGTTGAGTTCAATGAAGTACGGTGCTGACTTCTGTTTATTCTGTGACCCACTATGACCTGTGAGTCCTTTCTCGAAAAGACTATTACCTAGTGACGCTTTGATTTTGATGACTTCTGGGTTTTCTATTCCTTTGAAGTGATCCTTTGAGTAGTTTTTCCTTAAGAAAATACATTTTTTTTAACTACTCAAGATTCCATACTAAGAACTCAGTGAGACTTCCTTCATTTGGTTAGTCTCCGGATTTCATATGAAACAACTAACACCTACTCCTAAAGAATGGCTTACAAGTCACATTCTGTTTAGACTACCTCTTAGTTCACTGCTAAGGAGTGAATGAAATCACGTCAAAACTTCTCTAATAAATATGAAGTATCTCTATCTTCTAGTTAGATGCTTGTATGAAGGGGGACCCTAGATATTTGCAATATTTTGGTTTGGACAAGCCTATTTTGACAGTATTTTACAGCCTCATCTAGCCGAGACTCCCTGAAATGGTTCCAGAAGGTGTTGTCAAAACTCAGTGAATGACACATGTTAAGATTTGTATATCACACTATAATGAAATATTGAACTTCAGTTAATGATATACAGGCCACAGTGCTTAGAGACGAAGGTCACAAATGCCTGCAACTCATTTTAAAATACACACAAAAAATAACATGGATTGAGGGCTGACAGGAAAGATACGTGACAAACCACAAACTTGTCAGCAATTCTAGAATCAAGGTGGCAGGTACGTGAGTGATCACTGAACAATTCTTTCAACTTTTCTTGTATTTGAAAATTTTCACAGTGAAATATTTGGGAGAAGAAAGAAAATAACATGTGTTTCGGTTGTGGTCTGTGATTCACTGTATTCCTGGGCCTTCACCGTCACCAGCAATTTACATACATCAGCACTCCAGAGGGAAAGTGACTGGTCAGCTGAAAGGAGTTAAGCATGAAATATTCTCAGAGCTTATTTTCACTAAAGATGAGTGAGTATTTTAATTTCTATCATCTCCTGAGGGTTTTTGCCAATATACTGCTGGATAGCTCACCTTTTCAACTCAGGACAGAATACTGAAAGCACAGCCAATAGTTAATAATTTTAGGAAACACCCATCATAAAGAGCTGAATTTTAAGTTTTTAAGTCTTGCATTAACCTGCCACAGGGAAAATCTCTAGTTCTAGGTTACTTACATAGTCAGCTCCTGGAGTGTAGAAACTCTAAGCTCACTGTGTTAAGTATGATCAGAGTCCTTGGCATGTAATAGATGCTCAGTTAAGTATTTACTGTATGGAATGGCAGCATTAATATTATGGGTTGGGCACAGTTTTCTTACTAGGGTTCTAATCCCAGTAAGTGTAGTTTACCTCTAATTAGAGTAATTTAGATACCTAAAAAACAAAGTCTGAGTGCTCAATAATGACAATAACAATGGCTAACAGCGACTCACTGACCAATTTCTCTGGGCCTTTACAAAATGGGGTGACATAAGCAGGATAAGCTAAGCTCAGGCAATATAGAGTGCATTCCACTAGAACTTTCAAATGCTTTCACAATGCATTATATAACATCTTCAAACACTTGGGCAGATAATGAGGGATGCTCAAAAAAAACTGGTGATCAGGGCCTTAAAACAAAATTAGGACACTTGAAATAAAATTCTTGAATTTCAGAAGGAGCCAAGGATGGCCTCAGACTGACAACTCTTGATACACCTGAGTTGTACCTTAGCTGACTCTAACTTTATCTGCTGGTCTGTCTTTTAATTGTAACTCTTTTCAGGGCCACCCCTGCAATGTAGAGGGAGAAGGGCCAGGTGCAGAGTGGTTCCTACTGGTCAAGGGTGGGGGGGGGTACTGTGAAGCATGATCCATGTTGCCTAGGGTGGGTGGGCAGGCTGCACCAACACTCAGACTGGATACTTGGAGAGCTAAAGCAAGGTAAGGAGTATGAATCAGGAGCTCATAATATAAAATGATCTGCATGACATGATATAATACAGTATAATCTCAAACTGTTAAGGCTTTAATTTTCAGATGCTTTATTTGATTCTTAGAACACTTGCCTGGCTCCCTTGGGATCTAGAACCCACAGGTGAAGGTAGGGGCTACCCTGAGCTGGAAAGGGGCAGTATGGGGGTGCCTATGAATTCAAAGGCAGACTCTGTCTGTCCTGAAAGGGAAATCCCACTGTTCAAAGGCCTTCTCATGAAGAGGGTTGGAAAATGGCAAGGTTATAACTGAAGCAGGATCGCTGCAGGGCAGCTCAGCAAGGGGCTCACTGGAGTTCCCCAAGCCTGAAGGAAGCCTTTTCAGAACAAGGATGTCACACTGTGCATCTTAAAACATAAATCAGAGCGACTCTTTCTGGAACCTCTTTCCTGGAAAAGGCAAACGCCTATAATTTTTTCTTGACACATGGGACATAAACAACCAACGTAAGTAACTTAGAAAAACGTCTTAAATAATCGTCCTTTACCTCGTTTCTTTACATGGGATATCATTCTCCTTGACATTCTATATATGCCACAATAAAAGATGATAAACTGATAGAATTTCCTTCTAGAATTTCTTTTTGTTCTTCTACAGAGAAAACAGACTCAAATGCGCTTTTCTCACTTCTCCATGCTTGAGAGGAAAAAGAGAATCTGTATTACTGTGGAAATGCTTTAAGCATTTATTAAAGCTGTCAGAATGCATCAGGAGCCTTGGGCCAGTATGGGCACAGGGATGGTTTTCTAGGAAATACAAGGTGATAATGAGAATGACCATTCACAGAAACCACGGCTCAATATGGTTCATATTACAGAGAATGAACTCCACATCCCGTTCAGCCATTAGCATTTATAGAAGGCATAGTGCATGAAGTCAGATGAAAACTTCTAGTAAAATTGTGCCTGTCATCCAAGGGCCACCGGGGAATTCTATCTCTAGATTTAAAAACCTTTACACGAAATGAAAATTCATTCTGTTCTGAGGGATCACACAAGTGCACACACACGTAGAGATGGGGATGCCCCAAAATGTATGCACAAGTTAGGAACAATATCTATGTATTTCTTTGCGAAGTTGAATTAAATTTTGGAAGCCATGAGTAGTATGACATTCACTCAAAAGATGGCTTTAATCAAATGAATGCCTGCATCACCATGTGACAGGCAGGACAGTAAAAAAAAATGGTGGAAGCATGTTGTCAATTATCACTGGCGGAGCACCAGACCATTTAGAAGCCATATTTGAAGTTCGAGAACATTGTGGAATACAACTACAGTGGAGGTGTTGAGTATGGAGGACCTTAAAGGACGTGGTATCACCCTGCAGAAAATCAGCTGCCCTGGCAGTACTTTGGGAAGAAAGTGAAACGGCACGTGCAGTGATACAAGGGGGCACTGTGGGCAGCACTGCTCAAGCAGCAGTCGGCCATAATCAGAAGTGTCTGGACGCCGATGGCCATCACTTTGAGCATCTCTTGTCATTGCAGAAGTCAAACGTGACTTGTGTTCGTCTTTTCCTATTGGTATATATTGAAGATTACAATTTTAATACTTTTTGTCCTCTTAAAATTTGCATGCAATATTTAGCATTCCCTGTATGTACATTTATATATAAACAAACTATATAGATATATAAACAAACTATAATTATATCTATGTTTTTGTAATGCTGAAAAGGAATCCACTTAGCTCTCCTTCCCAAGTGTGGAACATTACCTGTTTTGAAACAGAAAGAATTGACTAGCTGTTAAAAATTATCCCTACTTCAATCAAATCTTGAACAAGTTTTAAAAGCTATGTTTCAAGGTAAGATAGTGAAAATCAGATTGACGACGGATTGAAACTTATGTGCTGACCCCAGAGGAAGCACACAGCCATTCTGCCTGCATCCCACCTAAAGAACTTCCCCACTCCCTCCAGGGACTGCCTACAGATGGTCAGAAATACCCTTCAAGGACTTCAGAAAACTCTACCTGCGTAGGGCCTTTAATTTCAGTTTCTCCTAGAGATACCCCACAGAATTTCAGTTTAATCTCATGACCACTAGTAACTCTTTCATAGGCAGTTACATTATTGCTACCTTGGCTCTGCCATGTTAGTTATCATTCTTATTTTCCACCTTCCAAAAATACATTGAAATCTCTCATCAACTAAAGTAGTTTCTTTAGTTGTTTTGGTGGGGGGGTGCAGGTGAGGGCTGTACTTTGTTATTCTTTCATTGTCACTTTATTGGGGTTTTAGGAAGGATTGCCATGTTTAACTGGCATCCAACCTCAGTTTTTAAAATACTTAAGGGTTAATTTTGATTTTGAGTGAAGTAGCTAGTTTTAGCCTAGGTGCTTTCATTTTTTAAAATTTATTTTTATTTCAGATTAATATGAGGGCACCCCTTGGCAATTGCAGCAACACCAAAAATAAGTGAGTGTTTTTAATCATTTTACACCTTAAAAATCCTTATTACAATGATCCTAATATACTTTATTTCATGAAATTTAAGAATTATAAGATTCTAAAACATTATTCTATGAGCTTATGAAAAAAAATGCCATGATCTGTTGATTAAAAAGTGATTGTAGAGAGGTAAAAATGAGAAGAAAACATGCATTCTTAGAATTGATAAAATATGGTATCTGCCTTGTATTTTTTTGCTCAAATCCTGTTTGGAGGCTGCTGGGATGTTCACAGCAGGTGATCAACTGAGACTTCACACTTCATTGTGCTCCTGCTTTGGGATGTGAACTATTGACAAAAAGGTTTGTCTGGCTAATCTCTGGCATAGGTGTTTGTTTCCTGGCCACACAGGGGTATGCACTACTGGAGATTGTTTAAGCTACATGGAGTGAAAAGCTTTCTCCTGCACCTCCATATCTATAAGTCCCATAGCAATGAGAGAATGCAGATGTTATGCACCCGAAATGATTTGTGGAATCAATCTCCGATCAACTCACAGAAGAAAGGCTGGTTGCAAACTTTGATTGGCTACTTTTAAAATAAGATGCCAGGTTAAACCATTGATTAAGTTGAGGGTATTTATAGAGATTGTTTAATGAGAGTAAATGAGGTACCAAACTCAGTGCCTGATCCAGCATAGGTCTTCAGTAGGTATTTGCTAGAATAAACAAAATTAACTAGATCTTTCTAAAGTCATCATGAAATAGAAATTTCAAAGTCAAGCAGTAGAGTTGAAATAAATAAAATATCTCAGTTCTTTCATCTGATTTCTGATTTTGGGGTCCTGAAACCCTCTCACAGAGCATCACAGTGCTACCGAGATGACGTCTTATAAGCTGAACCAACACAGTATGGAATCAGGACCAAATTCTGGTCCAGGCTGAAAGACAGCCAGCCTTGTGACCCGAGGTGAGAACTGCAGCTCAGGCCTCTCCTCCAAAGCAGCTCCAAGGCTTCTCCCAGCTCTTAAGGTTGATTCTGTGAAATTAACATGCCTCCACATACGTGAAGTCACAGTAGATGCATCACTGAGCTGCCATACAGTCCTGACCCCCCTGCTGGGGATGCAGATCCACAGACAGAGCTTCACATCCTCCAAGGAAGCCTTTTCTCCTTAACATTCATGGGAAAGCCTATTAGTAAACACTCAGCCTTTGACAATCAGATTTCCATGAAAATGGGTCTATCAAATAAAAACCCAAGAGGAATAATGTTAGGTGATTGAATGTGTAGGAGAGGACAATTATCTTTCCTTCTACTACCCTACATTCAAGGCTGGGGCCCCTAAAACAAAGACAGATTAAAAAGAAAAAAAGTAAAAAAGAGAGAGGGAGAGAGAAAAGTACACAAATTTAAGTTTTATGTAATGCAAGAGCCTGCATAAAGAAATGAAGATCTAAAGAAATAATTAAACCTAAGCATTTTTACGCTAGAATTTTGATGAACAGTGGAGAGTCATGGAAAAATATGATAGAGGACAAAAGAATAGTGCCCTGGGGGACCTAGCAGGTCTGGGGGCTCAGATTCCTCTCCACCCCTGTCTTTGGAGGTAAGGCTGCTTCTTCCTCTGAGAGTGAGGAAGTCACCTCACATGAAGGTCTTGGCCAGACGGTCCTTCCTGTCCTTGCCATTTCTCAAATTTCTGCAGCTTGAAATATTCAATATGCCAAGCATCGGATTTTGGGGTAGCATGTCCTGAACCCCATCAAATACTATTTAACTTATAACAAGGACTGGATTTACACCAGAACAACATAACTTAATTGGTGATATTACACAACCACACCTCTGGTAAGGAAATTGGCAGTTTTTGGTATGACAGCTTATTTTCTACTCTCTAAGCCAGTGGTTCTCAACCATCCTAAAGCCGCAATGTATTTTCATTGTTACAAAGGGGTCGCAACCCACAGGTTGAGCTGCCTAAAGACACATTCATATGGAAAATGCCCCAACTGTCGCCTATCACTACTGCAATCTATTGATGGTAGAGAGTAGATTTTCATTATTAGAGCAATATTGTTCAGGAATATGAGAATCAATTTCCCTGACACAGTCAAAAGGGAATAAAGACCCCTGGTTTTAACACTGATGGTTTACCATTCGCCTAACAGGAGCTTAATGACACACAGGAAAATACCAGCTTATATATACCAGGCAGGAGGGACTAGATAATTCAATTTGAAGACACTGAACAGAAAGGAAATCCTTAGGAAAGGTTAAAATATTTGAGAGCATTGATAGAAAATGAGTGGCATGCGGTCTCATAATGAAATGCAGTGGCTAAAAGTCTAAGACTCTGTAAACACAAAGGTTAGAGCACACTCAGAGAAGGAACTGATTATTTTCTGCACATACATCAAGATAACTCTAAGTAGAATATGGAGCTTTCAATGTCAAAAGAAGGTAAAAAACCTGGCGGGAATTCAAAGAACAGCAGTAGCAAGTGATTAACACAAGGCAACTGAATTCCAGGAGGAGATTAGGAGATTACAAGAGTGCAGGGTGTGAAGGTCAGCGGGGTACCCCAGTAGTACAAAGGGGCTGGTAGGGACATGAAGGGCAAGTAGTTCTCCTGTCATTCGAGTTTTACATAATAGAGAAACTGAGGCACAGGGGAGGTTATAGGACTGATTTGAGAGCTTCAATCAGTGGTATGCTGACAAAAATTTATTTCTAGGTTCTGTGGGTGTCCTCTCAGCTGAGATAATCAGGAAAAATGGAGTCTGTATAAACAGTTCTCTCAGTAACCCATGAGGTGATATTGGAATCTTAAATATATTTACATTGGTCTGTTTCTGGGCTGGAGGTGATACTAATTGCTCATGGATACACACACACACACACACACACACACACACGTCTAATTTTTTTTTTTTTGAGTCAGTCTCACATTGTCACCCTTGGTAGAGTGCGGTGACATCATAGCTCACAGGAACCTCAAACTCTTGGGCTTAAGTGATTCTCTTGCTTCAGGTTCCCAAGTATCTGGGACTACGGGTACCTGCCACAATGTCCAGCTATTTTTGAGAGACAGGGTCTCGCTCTTGCTCAGGCTGTTCTTGAACTCCTGAGCTCAAGCAATCTACCAGCCTCGGCCTCACAGAGTGCTAAAATAACAGGTGTGAGCCACTGTGCCCAGTGTTCCTGGATAATTTTAAATAAGTGCTTATGAATCTTGGTCTTGGACTGTTTAAATTCCCAAGCATGAAATGCACACTCTAAAGCAGAAAACTGATGGTGGTTGTTACCTTGATCTCTTGCTGCCCCTGTCTGGTTGCCCCAAAGCATACTGCTGTCACAGTTGTCATCACATGGAGCCGCAGTGACCACCCAGCTCTGTCTCCTTGAAGGCACGCTTGGTGTTCAGCTTCCCTTTGTATCTGGTGTGTCCATGCTCAGCCTGGCATGTGCCAGGTGTTCATTCATATCTGTTGAATGATACAGCTGAGAGCTTTTTCAAAGAGGATATTTCAGGGAGGTGTTTAGCTAATTAACTAAAGGAAATATACTTAAATAAATATGTGGAATGTCCACGTCTTGTGTTCCAAAGGGCTTAGATGGAACCCTCATTCTTTCCTCTTATTTCCAGAGGTTTTTAATAATGAGCAGCCCTGTACTGTGTCAAGGTGGCTGATAACACATTTTAACTCTGACTTAAAGAAAACTTCTCTGTCCTAAGGAGGAAACTACAGAATCAGCAGAATTGGTGATTTTAGAGTTTTCAAATATTCTTAGAAGAGACAACTATTCAAGCCACACAGTCTCATGTGCTCCTTCTGTGATGGAATGTGATTCACTAAAGTAAAAAGTGTTTTCTCCCCTGTCTCCGATGTACTAGAAATTCTGTGGTGAAGCCAGATCATAGACAAGGCAAAAATCCTGTGTGCTGCCCCAGGTCAGCAGCCATTTGAAGACTGATGCCTGAATTTTAAATGTTAGAGTTCAGACAACTTCTTGGACATCAAATATTCTCTATGACATCAGTTAAAATATAGTTGGCATTAGAATAAAAAAGGCTTAAAGTTTTATTTTCCCATCACTACTGGGGATTACGAATCACAGAATAAATTTAGATCCAGGAGGGAGGGACTCAGGAAAACCACAGAAAGGAGGCAAACGAGTCAGAATAAAGAGAGAACAGTTGACTAAAACATTAAATTCAACTATTGGCTCATCATTCTCTCTCACACACACCCCACTACATCACCGGCTGCTGAGAGCAGATCTTTGAAAACATCACCATAAAAATAGGTGTGGGGGAACTAAGCACGGTGAGACTGGGGAGAGAAGAATTCAGGCATCTCTGGCTTGTGAGATCTGCCCAGAAACATCCTTTTGGGGACACAGGGAGACAGCGTGAGACTTCTGGACCCCCTGAGGAAGGCAAAAGCAGTGGAGATCTGGCAAGTGGTTGTGTGGGTTCATTTGGTCTAATCCTGCCGGCAGCTGTGGCTACATCAGCAGTGAGATTGCAAACTGGAAAGGCCTTACCTGTGAGCTGTTTGGGTTTCTTTTGGACGTGGCACTCAGTTGAACTGCCTTGGGAGAACTGGGGCAAGAGTGTGGGGGGGTTTGAGTGTAGTCTGGGGCTCCAGACTGAGCCACCGAGCCAGACGGAGCTACCAGGGTTTAGTTGTGGGCTGTGTGGAGCCATCGTAGGAGACCTGCCCCCCCTCCCCCCGCAAGCTCTACCTTCAGGGTTGCAGAACAAGCATCGGGCAGGAGCAAGTAATCTAGTGACTGAGCAGCCTAAAGGCAGGGACTGAGACACCTTGCAGCTTTAGCCCTCAGGGGCATAGGGTGAGACTGGTTTTGGCACACTGGGTAAGTGGATAGCCACTTAAGGAGTGATCCCAGTGACAAGCGCTTTCCTGGGAAAGCTTCTGCTTAGCCCAAGTTAGCAATTTAAAGTGCCTTCTAA
>CAUYON010137825.1:0-41815 GCA_963573935.1 Arctocebus calabarensis | reverse complement strand
CCCAGGTCCATCCACAGATCTCTTTTCTCATAGGCTCAAAACAATCCGAGTCCCAGACATTCCGACAGATGCCCCCCTTTCTCAATCCACCCGCTTTAGCTTTATTTGGGGGCAGGGTGCTTTCAAGCGGCTGATGCTTTTTTTTTTTTCTGTCTGCATTGATTTTATGTTTCTTGTTTTTTTTTTTTTTTTGAGACAGAGCCTCAAGCTGTCACCCTGGATAGAGTGTTGTGGCATCACAGCTCACACCAACCTCCAATTCCTGGGCTCAAGCGAGTCTCTTGCCTCTGCCTCCCAAGTAGCTAGGACTACAGGCGCCAGGCCATTTTTTGGTTGCAGCCGTCATTGTTGTTTGGCGGGTCCTGGGGCTGGATTCGAACCCGCCAGCTCAGGTGTACATGGCTGGCGCCTTAGCCTGTTGAGCCACAGGCGCCGAGCCTGATGCTTTTCTTCTCTGAGGATTCGGAGGTCCAGGTTAATAATCCCTGATCTCGCGGCAAACAAATCACCAGGCGTCTCCAGGTATCCCTCTCCCCGACTCCGCCCCTCCATCCCACAGCAGAGTCCGCGAGCCAATCGGCAGGCAAACTCCCCCTCCCCCGTTACCAAGGCGTGGGACGAAACTGAACTTCAGGATCACCGCCCCCACTCGTGGAACCCAACTCCCGGGAAGAGACCAAGGAAAGGAAGGGGGCCTGCCACACCTCACTAGCGCCGCCAACCTGGTCCGGATCTCTTTCTTCACTACCCAGCATAAGCCCCGCGTTCTGATCAGAGAACTGCAGCCCCTTCCGGCATTCAACTTCCCAGTCCTTAGCTCCGTCCCTACCCTCAGTCCCAGAAATTATGCCTCTGAATATTCTGGCTGAACTCAACTGTCTCCTTGCACAACAGCCTTCTCTTACCTCCACAAACTTCACCCGCTCTCTTTCCCATCCCCTCTTCTAGGCATAAAGCTCAGTAACTGGTGATGGAATAAATCCCACGTCCCTGTCAGCTCCAACCTGCTTCCCTGCTCCAACCCAGTTCCCCATCACTCATCTCCCCAGACGACCACGGAATTCTGGGCTCCCCTTATCCTCCTCTCTGCAGAACATCCCTCTCTCCATATTCCAGCCCTACTCCCTCATTCTTCCTTCCCCAGAAACCAGTCTGCTCTCCTCCTCAAAGTCATCCAGTTCTCCCAGATTGGGGAGGAGACAGCTGCACTCTCCTTTCCCCTACATCAGCCACCCATGTTATCCCAGTGTTTAACCTCAATTCTGCTCCCCCCCATTACTCAGCCTACACCCTGCCCACATATTTGCTCAAGGTTCTACTCCACACACCCCACTTTCAGCCTGTATTTATCACCCTTACACTTCACCTGGATTCTCTTTCCTCACAAATTGTATGTAAAACCCTCGACCCGCACTCATTTTCCACCTCTCTTTGCTTCGGAGAGCCCTTCATGAAGCCCACCACCGCCACCATTTCTGAAGATTTCCCGGGCCCTGAGCCCCTCCCACTCCCCACCCCCATCCACCACAGATCCTGTCCCTCTACCTGCATCCTCTCTCCTCGCTTTGTGACCAGTAGATCATCCTGGTCGCTGATTTCATTCCAGTCCCAAGTCTCTCCTAGCTCCTCTTCTCGGCCTCAGCCTCCTGACCCCGCATCCCAGAGGTGCTTTCGAGGCCCCGCCTCCACCAGCCATGACGTCAACACCCATCCTCGTGAGTGCTGTGGGCACCCTACCCAGCTCCCCATTCTGGCCCACATACCTGACTTCAGTTCTCAGACTTGACGACACCACAGCTCCAGTACACTAACTCCCAATTTTCCAGCCCCCCAGGCTCTCTATAAGCCTTCACGGAGGTGACCCCTTCTCCTTTCCAGTGTTACATCACTGCCCCTGGCTCCTCCCATTGCTCTCCGGGACAGCCCTCTCCCCCAGGGCCCAGTTGCAAACCGTCCACACTCGGCTTCCCAAAGACAAATCCACATCACCACCTCCCACACCCCACATGGGGTAATCACCACCACTGGCAGCCTCCACCTGATGGCCACTTTCCCACTCTGCAGCACCCCAACTCCCACACATTCCAGCCCAACCATGATCTCGCTGGGCTCTCCAACACCAGATCTCCCATTCCACATACACACACATGCCTGGCCTGGAAGACCCTGTGTCCCCGTTTTAAGCACACCTCCCCACCACGTGGGTGAATATGAGAAAATTCCCCAGAATCCCGACAAAAGCCTTCAGTATTGTTCCCATGGAATGTACAGACACCAAAGCTCTTCAAGACACCAGACAATGCAGACTCCCACAGCGCACACACTGGAGCACTCCAGAGCCCCCTGGAGTAGACAGACTCCTTCTCCCCCCTACCACCCCACTCCCACCACTATCCCTCAAACACTTTTTGCCTTAGATAAGGACCATACACACTTATCAACCCACCAACTCACCCATAAGTCTGCTCTCTGGAAGGTATAATCATCCTGTTTTACAGAGAATGAAACTGAGCAAGTACACGCACAGTGGTTTACACTTGTAATTCCAACATTCTGGAAAGTGGAGGTGGTGGACAGCCTGAGCTCAGGAGTTTGAGACCACCCCAAGCAAGAGCGAGACCTGGTCTCTACTACAAATAGAAAAACTAGTGGAGGCGTTGTGGCGAGCACCTGTAGTCCCAGCTACTATGGAGGCTGAGAAAAAAGGATAATTTAGGCTCAAGAGTTTGAGGTTGCTGTAAGCTGATGTTGCATAGGATCCCACAAAGAGGGACTGTACCATTCATTCCCCTACTCCTTACCCAGCTTCTCTGCCCTGAACACCTTTCTTTCCTTGCAGAATTCTCTGCTCCTTTTCCTCCAGCACTAACCCAAATGTGGCTTCACATCTTAAGCATGGCACATGCTGTAGGCTGAGGCCTCCTGGGTTCAATTCCAGTTCTACCACTGGACCCACAGTATGGCCTTGGGCAAGGCATTTTCCCCATGAGTAAAGTGGGATGATAAGAGCTCCTACCTTAAAGCTTATTCTGATGCTAGGAAAGAAAAATAAAATAAACTTTAAAAAAAATTTTTTTTTAAAAAAAGAGCTCCTAACACAATAAGAAATGCCGGGAAGGGTATGTTAACCTGTTTGATGAAAACATTTCAATTGTATATAAAACCAGCACATTGTACCCTATGATTGCATTAATGTACACAGCTATGATTTAATAAAAAAAAGAGCTCCTACCTCATAGAATTGTTGGGGGGATTAAATTAGTTAATGCAAATAGCTGCTTCAAACAGTGACTGGCACTCCTTGTTACCATCTGTTTGATTAGTTGATAATTAGGTGAAAAGCCAGGAGCCTATGGGGGCAGAGCCATTTTGATTATTCTTTTATCCTGTATCCTCAGTATCCTGAGTGGCACAGATCAAAGCTGGTTGTGAATTTAAAGGGAGATGCCAAGTAATGGACTTCTAGGCACTGAAAATATACCCAAGGTCTTTTCCCTTCAGCCACTCCTTGTGAGCTCCAATGCCCTCTTCCTGCAGGAAGCCCTCCCCAACTCCCAAATCAGGTCAGGGGCTATCTCAATCACCAGTGACCCAGCACTGCCCAGTAGAGGACTAGCCAAAGGAGAAGAGCTTGATGATAACAGTTGTTTCCTTCTAGCCCAAGCTCTGAACCAGCTCAAAAGTGTTTCTCAAAGTGAGGGCCAAGGAATGTTAGCTTATGAAAATGCAGCTTCCCAAGCCTAGTCCCAAACCTACACAAGCAGAATCTCTGCAGGTAGGCCCAGGAATCTGCATTTCCGCACAAGTTGAAACCTTCAGTCCTTGGGCTCCACAATCTGCCCACATTATTATGCCTCCTAACTCCATCACCTGACACAAGACCCTTCCCAACTCAGCAACCCTGCCCCATAGCACAGGGAAACTCTGAAGGGTGGTCAGCATGGTATTGAAGTAACACCTCTCAAGCTAGGTGCTCTCCTAAGTGCCGAATTCATATTCTTTTAGAGCATTGATTCTCAACCTGTGGGTAGTGACCCCTTTGTAATGAAAATGAAAATACATCCTGTATATCAGATATTTACATTATGATTCATAACAGTTGCAAAATTACAGTTATGAAGTAGCAACCAAAATAATTTTATGGTTGGAGGTCACCACAACATGAGGAGCTATGTTAAAGGGTCACAGCATTAGGAGGCATTAGGAAGGTTGAGAACCACTGACCAGACACTATACTGAAGTCTGAGAAGTTTAGTGTGGGTATAAACAAATAACAGTAAGTTATACTAAGTGTTATGAATAAAAACAAAGCAGGTAAGGGGCCAGGCAATGACAGGAGCTATTTTAGCTTGCCTGGGTAGCAAGGGTCTATCTGTGAAATTGACATATGAACAGAAACCTGAAAGAGGTGAGGGAGAAGCCTTGTAGACATCTGGGGGGACTAGATCCAGATGAAGGGAACAGCAGATACAAAGACTCTGAGGATGATTCGGCTCCCTTAGTTCAGGGGTTAGGGCTCCAGCCACATACACAGGCTGGTGGAATCGAACCCGGCCCGGGTTTGAACTGCTAAACAACAATGAAAACTCCAACAACAAAAAAACATAGCCAGGCATTGTGGTGGGCACCTGCAGTCCCAGCTACTTGGGAGGCTGAGAATTGCTTAAGCCCAAGAGTTTGAGGTTACTGAGCTGTGATGCTACGGCACTCTACTGAGGGTGACATAGTGAGACTCTGTCTCAAAAAAAAAAAAAAAAAAAGACCCTGAGGTGGTAATGTACCTGCTATGTTCCAACAACAGTGAAGAAACCAGGGTGGCTGCAGCAGTGTGATTAAGGGGTACAGAGTGACAGGAGGTGAGCAGAGGGCAGAAGAGGAAGCTGGATTGGACAGGGCCTTGTGGGCATGGGGAGGACTTGGTATGCAAGATGTGATTAAAAAGGCCTGAACAGACTTTTGTTCTTACTGGCTCCTCCTGACTGTGGGGGTCAATAGCAGAGGCAAGGGGCCCAATAAGGCCACTGCAACATACCAGGTAAGAGCAGATGACTTAGACCAGCTTGGTAGCCAGGAAGGTGTGAAACATGGTTGGATATTGGATGTGTTTTAAAGGCAGAGTTGGCTAGGCACCTGTGGCTCAAGCGGCTAAGGTGCCAGCCACATACACCTCAACTGGAGGGTTCAAATCCAGCCGAGGTCCACCAAATAATGATGGCTGCAACCAAAAAATAGCCAGGCGTTGTGGCAGGCGCCTGTAGTCCCAGCTGCTTGAGAGGTGGAGGCAGGAGAATATTTTGAGTCCAGGAGTTGGAGGTTGCTGAGAAATGTGATGTACTCTACTCAGGGTGACAGCTTGAGGATCTGTCTCCAAAAAAAAAAAAAAAAAAGGCAGAGCTAATGGGATAGCTGATGATAGATCATATGTAGGTAACAGAAAAGGGAGGGAAAGACAACTCTAAGGTATTTGTCTTGAGCACTTGGAAGGATGGATTTGCCATTCAACTGGGTTTGGAGGCTGAAGGTGGGAGGAAACCACAAGTTTGGTTTGGGACAAGTCTGGATGTCAGCTGAAATTTCAAGCAGAGAAGAGTTGACCATTGGACGTATGCATATGAAGTTTGGGACAGAGATCCAGGCTGGAAATAGACACCTGAAAGTTTATCATTATATAAAAAAGAGTGAAGCTAGTGAGTGATGTTGTAATGAGGTCATTCCTTTGTGATGAAACTGAGGCTCAGAAGGGTTAAAAAACTCGCCTAAAGCCACACTAAAGTTCAGTGGTAGGGCCAGTGGCAGAAACAGGATTCAAACTCAGGCAACCCGACCCCAGAGCCCACACTCTTAACCCCGGCTAGGTTAAGATTTAGAGTTAATCCATGAAAAACGCTGGTAGGTGCCTGGCACGTAGTAAAGGCTACATGTACAATGGGCCCTCACATCTCATGAAAGCACAGCTTCATTCCTGGAGGTCTCTCTCCCTCTCTCCTAAATACCACTTCTTCACTTGCCTTCCACCTAAGTCGGAGCTTAGAGCTCATCGAAGGGATGTCTGTCCTTCCATTCTGCGCTATAATAACCTCTACCTTAAAACCTATTAAATCACAAAACTACACAAGGGCGTCTCTTTATTTTGCCATCCAATGTCTCCTGCCTTACAACTTCCCCCATTAAAGACCCTCCTGTGAGAATACAGAACATCCCCGACTCACGCTCTACGCTCTACCCCACAACCCCTCATTCGGGCGCCTATCCCTGCTAAAGGGCATCCTCCCTCCGGATTCCCACGGCCGGGTCAGCGGCCCACCGCAGCCCACTCTTCGGCACAGGACCCCTCCCCCCAGGACCGCCGCCCAGGCCCGCGCACCCGCCGCTGCCGCCGCCTCTCACCTTCTCCACAGACACCCCTCCTCGCGAGCGGTTCAACTGCCGAAGCTCCAGCCCCGCCCCAGGATCCGTCCTTCTCGCTCCTGATCGGTCCTGGCAAACTCTCAGCCAATCTTCCATTAGCCAAAGCAGACGCTCGTCACTCTGCCCCGAGGAGAACCCGCCCTCCACAGCTTGCAATTGGCCAACTTGGAAGAGGCGGTCCGAAAAGTGTTGGGGAGGACCCTATTGCCGGTCACCACCCCAATCGCTACTGGCTAACAATGCTGCCAGTCATACAAGAGGGTTGCTCCCCGGAGTGAGAGAGAGAGATAATCCCGGAAGTAGCTCATTTACCACGCCCACCGCCCCCTGCAGCAGGGTAGGCCAAGCCCACATAGAGGGGCGGGGCTAGGAGAGAGTCGGTGTACATGCGCACTGGAGTGTCTTGGCTGCGGGTCTGGAAGCTGCGGGAAAGTTCTAAACATAAAAACAGGTTGGGATTTATCGTCGCTAGTGTGTTCCGAGGCTACACGAAGAACTTTGCAGGCCTTGGCTTATTTAAAGTTCAAAACAAACTTGCGAGGTAGGCATTATTTTTTCAGTAAGGAAACCGGCTCAGAGAGGCGTGGCCACTAGGTGGGAACCACACAGCTGTGAACCACCCCTACTTTGAGCCAATGAGTCATCAACAACGGATCCAGTCCAAAGAATTGAATGGGTGGGCCCTCTTTAAGAGAAAGAAAAGCAAAAACAAACAAATTTGGATATGAACGTGAAAATTAGACTACGAAATAATAACAAATTATATATTTTAAAAGGCTGACATTTCAAAATCCCAAAGAGTAATGCTTTTTTTTTTTTTGGTAGAGACAGAGTCTCACTCTATTGCCCTCAGTAGAGTGCCGTGACATCACACAGCTCACAGCAACCTCCAACTCCTAGGCTTAGGCAACCCTCTTGCCTCAGCCTCCCGAGTAGCTGGGACTACAGGCTCCCGCCACAACGCCCGGCTACTTTTCTATTGCAGTTTGGCCGGGCCGGGTTTGAACCCGTAAGCCTCGGTATACGGGGCCAACGCCCTACCCACTGAGCCACAGGCGCCGCCCACGTAATGCTTTTATTAATTTGCTGCCCAACGCACCTCTGTGATGTCTCCTATACCTGGGGCTACATACACATTTCATAACACTCTAATAACAGAGAGAAGAAAAATGTAAATTATCTCTCCCCGGCCTGTTTGCTGAAAATTTTTTTATTTGTTATAACTTAAAACAAGTTTTAGTTTCAAAAGTCAGTAATGTTATCTAAATTTTGTGGAAATTTGGGAAAATTATCATGAAGTTTTATTCATATGCTAACTATATGTTTTGGAAAATGTTCCCACAGACTAATTTCTAAGTGCTTTCAGTTCTTGACACCTTCATTACACAGATGCTTCTAGAGTGAGCCACTAAAACAGTGGTCCCCAATCTTTTTTGGCGCTAGAGATCTGTTCCATGAAAAACAATTTTTCCATAGACAGAAGGGGAGGGGAGAGGGGCAGATAGCTATAGTATGGTTCATGTGGATTACATCTCCATTTCAGATCATCAGATTAGATTCTCATAAAGAGCACCCAACCTAGATTCTTTGCATGTGAAGTTTGTAGAAGGGTTCATGCTCCCGTGAGAATCTAATGCTGCCTTATCTGACAGGAGGCAGAGCTCAGCTAGTGATACGAACGATAGCAAGCGGCTGTAAATACAGACAAAGCTTTGCTGACTTGGCCTGCAGCCCTCCTGCTGTTAGGCCCGGTTTCTAACAGGCTGTGGACCAGTACTACTCTGCATCGCAAGAATTGGGGACTGCAGCACTAAAAGACACATTCAGTGGCCAGACATGGTGGCTCATGCCTGTAATCCCAGCACTTTAGTAAGCCAAGGCAGGAGGATCACTTAAAGCTAGAAATTAGAGACCAGCGTGGTCAACAAGGCAAGACCCCATTTCTACAAAAGATGAAAAATTAGCTGAAAAAAATGGTGCACACCTGTAGTCCCAGCTACAAAGGAGGCTGAGGCATCAGAGGCTGCAGTAAGCTATCATCCAGCCCTGAGTGACAAAGCAAGACCCTGTCTTGGAAAAAAAAAAAAAGTCCAGGCTAAGTGGCTCATGGCCTATAATCACAGCACTCTGAGAAGCTGAGGTAGGTGAATAACCTGACTGAGCTCAGGAGTTTGAGACCAGCCTGAGCAAGAGCGAAGTCCCATCTCTACGAAAAATAGTAAAACCAGCCAGACATTGTGGGTGCCTGTAGTTCCAGGTGCTTGGGAGGGTAAGGCAAGAGACTCTCTCTAGCCCAAGAGTTTGAGGTTGCTGTGAGCTGTGACACCATAGCACTCTACCCAAGGTGTATAGCGAGACTATGTTTCAAAACAAAACAAAACATAAAGACATAGTAGACTATTATGGCCTTGCATTTAGTGAGTTAACACCTTGAACAGTAAGAGCATTCCTACACCAAGACAACTAATTAGGTAGCTTAAGCATACTTGGAAGTGTCTGTGATCCACATAA
The DNA here is from genome assembly GCA_963573935.1 of Arctocebus calabarensis. Lineage (NCBI taxonomy): Eukaryota > Metazoa > Chordata > Mammalia > Primates > Lorisidae > Arctocebus > Arctocebus calabarensis. Next base: position 32,896 of record CAUYON010137825.1, on the reverse strand, counting down.
AAATATCCTATAAACCCAATTTAAATGCAACCTCAACACATTTTCCCCTCAGCTAAATCCCACAAATGTCTCAGGCTTCACTAACAGCACCCATGGCAAAGGCAAGTGCAACAATGGGGAACTAGGAATGGAAAAAGAGAGTGTTCTTAACCCATTGCATTTTAAATATCTTCCTTTTGCAAATTGTACAGGAACATCAGACTACAAGAACGTATTGCTAGGGCCCCTCTGAGGGCCTTAGAAAGGTCTGTGCAAACCAGGAGCCCTGAAATTTTCATGAGCTTTACTATACCCTGAACGCGATCATCATGCATTTATTGGGTGTCTGCTGTTTGCCAGAGAATCCCAACCCTGAAGCATAATCTCCAGTCTTGAAGTGCTACCAACTGGTGGTAGAGCCCCTTTCTCTTTCTAAGTATGAGTTTTCCCACCTGTAAACTGAGCATTGCTAAAAAGCTAACATTTAGGGGTTTTTTGAGGCCCAGATATAAAGTTCATAAAACAGTCCCGATAAAGAACTTGGGCTTTGCAATCAAAAGGATGCAGATTAGAATTCCAAGGCTTCCCCTCACCAGCTGTGGGAACCTACAAATTATGCCTCTTCTGTGAACTTCACTTTCTTCATCTGCAGGTGGAGTTCATTCCATTCATTGAGTTATTTATTTATTCACTCATTAAGCATTTATTCAACAACTGTTACATTCCAGGAACTTTTCTGGGTGCTGAAGGGTAGGTACATCTGTCATGAAACAGAAAAACCCATGCTGTGGTGAAAGGGAGACAAATAATGACATTTATTTAGTAAACAAATAAAACGTGAGGGGTGATTGCTCAGAGAAAATAAAGCAGAGCACAGAGGATGGGATGGACAGGGTCAGTGTCTCAGAAAAGCTGACAGCGCAGAGACCTGACGCAAGTGAACGAGCTAGGCTTTTGGGTACAAAGGTAGAGCATTTCAAGAAAAGCAAACAATGAGTACAAAGGCCCTGTGCTGGGAACATGCCTGATGCATCTAAGTAACAGCAAGAAAGCCAAGAGTGAGTGAGTGGGAGTGTGTTAAAAGATCAAGTCTGAGAGGGAGCAAGAAACCGGATAGTATAGGGTCTGGTAGGCCATTGTGATTTTGCTTTTACGTTGAGTGAGATGGTAGTCATTGAAGGTTTTAGGCAGAGGAGACATAATTTTGCTCATGTCTTAAATGATCACGATGGTAGCTGTAGCACAGTGGTTACGGTGCCAGCCACATACATCGAGGGTGGCAGGTTCGAACCCGACCCGGGCCAGCTAACTAACAGCTAAACAACTGCAACAATTAAAAAAAAGCCATGGCTCGGCACCTGTGGCTCAACGGGCTAAGGCGCCAGCCACGTACACCTGAGCTGGCAGGTTCAAATCCAGCCCGGGCCCACCAAACAGCAATGGTGGCTGCAGCCAAAAAATGGCCAGGTGTTGTGGCGGGCGCCTGTGGTCCCAGCTGCTTGGGAGGCGGAAGCAGGAGACTCACTTGAGCCCAACCTCGCTTGGAGGTTGCTGTGAGCTGTGTTGCCACGACCCTCTATCCAGGGTGACAGCTTGAGGCTCTGTCTCAAAAAAAAAAAAAAAAAATAGCCAGATGAAAAATAACCTGTAGCTCATCAAGTAGGGCACCAGCCCCATATACCAAAGGTTGCGGGTTCAAACCTGGCCTCAGCTGAACTGCAAAACAGAAAAATAGCTGGGCATTGTGTCGGGCGCCTGTAGTCCCAGCTACTCAGGAGGCTGAGGCAAGAGAGTTGCCTAAGCTCAGGTGTTGGAGGTTGCTGTGAGCTGTGTGACGCCATAGCAAAATACCAAAGGTGATAAAGTGACACTATGTCTATACAAAAAAAAAAAAAAAAATAGCCAGGCGTTGTGGCGGGCACCTGTCCCAGCTACTCAGGAGGCTGAGGCAAGAGAGTTTGCTAAGCTCAGGAGTTGGAGATTGCTGTGAGCTGTGACACCACAGCACTCTACTGAGAACGACATGATGAGACTCTGTCTCTAAATAAATAAATAATATAGGCTGATAACCAGGTCCTGTGGCTCATGCCTGTAATCCTAGGACTATCGAAGGCAGGAGGATTGCTTGAGCTCAAGAGTTCGAGACCAGCCTGAGCAAGAGTGAGATCCCATCTCTACTTAAAAATAGGTAAATTAGCCGGGCATAGTGGCAGGCACCTATAGTCCCAGATAATCAGGAGGCTGAGGCAAGAGAATTATTCAAGCTCAACAGTTTGAGGTTGCTGTGAGCTGTGACGCCATGGCACTCTATTGAGGGCAGCATAGTGAAACTCTGCCCCCCACCCCCCCAAAAAAGAATAAGCTGCACAGTGGTACAGTGCCAGCCACATACACCAAGGCTAGCAGGTTCAAACCCAGCCCAGGCCAGCTAAACAACAATGATAACTGCAACCAAAAAATAGCCAGGTGTTGTGTCAGATGCCTGTAGTCCCAGCTACTAGGGAGGCTGAGGCAAGAGAATTACTCGAGCCCAAGAATTTGAGGTTGTTGTGAGCTATGGCACTCTACCAAGATGACATAGTGAGAACCCATCTCAGAAAAAAAAAAAGAATAAGCTGACAAAGTAATTGAGTATGAGAAACAGTTTTTTGATTCCTCAAAATGTTAAACATTTAATTACCACATGACCCAGAAATTCCACTCCCAGGTATTTATCCAAGAGAATTGAGAACTGGTGTTTGGACAAATACTTGTACGTGAATGTTCATAGCAGCTTTATTCACAATACCCAACATATAGAAACTACCCAAATGTCCATAAATCAATGAACAGGTAAATAAAATATGGCATATCTGTACTATAGAATATTATTCTGCCACAAAAAGAATTAAGTACTGATATGCATTTCAACATGGATAAACCTTGAAAACATAAGTGAATAAGGCCAGACACAAGACATCACAAGTTGTATGATTCCATTTATACAGACTATGAGTCCAGAATAGGCAAGTCTACAGAGACAGAAAATGGTTTCATGGTGCCAGGGGTTGGCAAGGAGGAGGGAATGGGGAGTCACTGTTTAACGGGTGTGGGATCTCCTTTGGGGGTGATGAAAATGTTTTGGAACTAATTAGAGGTGATAATTGTACAACGTTGTGAATGTGCTAAATGCAACTGAATTGTTCAACTTTAAAATGGTTATTTTGGCCAGGCGCCTGTGATCCTAACGCTCTGGGAGCCTGCGGCATGTGGATTGCCTGAGCTCAGGAGTTTGAGACCAGCCTGAGCGAGAGTCAGACCCCATCTCTACTGAAAATAGAAAAACTAGCCGGGCCTTGTGGTGGGCACTTATGGTACCAGCTACTCAGGAGGCTGAGATAAGAGGATCCGTGGGGCCCAAGACTTTGAGCTTTCTGTGAGCTGTAATGACTCCACAGCACTCTATCTAGCATGACAGTGTGAGACCTTGTCTCAAAAAAATAGAATAATGTGAGTTTTGCCTCAATAAAAATATTCTTAGCAGAAGATTAAAAAATAATTCAAATGAGAAAAAATGTTGGCTTTTACAAAGGTGGTAGCAGTGGAGGTGGTAAGAGGTGGTTAGAATCTGCGTGTATTCTGAAGGTAGGGCTGACAGAACTTGCTGTCAGATTGAGTGTTGGGAGGGAGAGAAAGAGGAGTCAGAAATGATTCCAAGGTTTGTGATCGGAGAAAGATGCCAAGACGAAGTTTCCATTTACTGAGATTAGATGAATTGCAAAGATGGGGAGAATGGGAATGAGGAGTTTGGGTTTGGACGTGGTGAGATACCTAATAGACTTCAAGTGGAAATGTTGAGAGGATAGGTGGATATATAAGTCCAAATCAGGGATGCAGTCCCATATAGATGCATAGATATTGGGGGGTCGTCCCCAAAGGAGTGAGTAAAGAGAAAAGAGAAGAGGATCCAGGACTGAGCGCCGAGACTCTTCAGTGTTTAAGGAGCACAGGGATGAGGAGAAAGCAGCAGAGATCCCCCCGTGAGCTGGAGGGAAATCGTGAGAGAGGGCCGTCCTAAAAGCCACGGAGGAGGGTGAGACTGTCAGTGTGAGGAGGGAGTGCACAAGTAATGTGAAGACAAGTCATTGGATTATTGGACTGCACCCCATGGATGTCCCCAGGAACCGTGTGGCAGAACTACAACCTGGTTAGAGTAGTTCAAGAAGGACTGGGAGGAGAGGAATCAGAGACATGAGGAAAGATAGCTCTTTCTGAGAGTTTAGTTGTAAAGGGCGACAGAGGGTTGGGGCTGGAGCCAGACAAGAAGGGCTAAAGGGACATGTTTGTATTAGAATGTGTTTTGTTGCTGATGGGACTAGTCCAGGAGAGAAGGGACAGAGTAGATGGTGCAGGAGAGAGAGGGGAGATTTCCTTGACTTAAAGTCTTGAGTGGGCGAGAGAGGATGGGATCTAGTGCACACATGTAGTGTTTGAGTGTTTCCGTAGCTAATAGGAGGAAGGCAAAGAATGGGTCATGGGTAAGGGGGGGACATGTTGGGAACCTGTTGTGCTCTTCTGATGGCTTCTCTTCTCCCTGAAAACAAGGAGCAAGGTCAAGGGTGACAGTGAGATTGGAGGAGGGACACCCAAGGGTGGAACAGACTTCCAGGAGGAGGGGAAGAGCTAAGGGATCAAGGGTTCAAGGCAGCGCTCCTGCCCAGGCGGAGGGAACATTCTGGGGAGCCCACTCTCACTGCATGTATGTTTGTCTCCAGCCACATTCAGTGGGTGCAAGCACAGAATAGGCAAGAACTGGGTGAAAACTGTGCGCCCCACAGAAGAGTTGCTGTCTGTGATCCACATAAAAACTTAGGAGTAAGACATGATACCCAGTGACTGCTGGAAAGGAGAGTTGATGTGATATAATAGTCCTAAGTACTTTGATTTGAGGAAGAGAGGGACTCCAGGAAGGAGAGAGCCCGTGGTCTTACCCAACCCTCTCCCTTCACAGATGGGGAGACATGGCCCAGTTGAGGTCCCTTCCAGGTTTTATTAACATATACTCTAACGTAATTTTTTTCAGATGTAAGGTGCATATTGTTATGCTTGTAAAATGTCCCAATAGCTCAACTCGTTATGATTTTTCTTTTTTTTTTGGCCAGGGCTGGGTTTGAACCCACCACCTCCAGCATATGGGGCTAGCGCCCTACTCCTTCGAGCCACAGGCACCACCCCACATTATGAAATTTGCTCCGTCAATCAACAAACATTCCTCAAACCCCTCTGGGTTGCCCTGTCAGCTTATTTCAGCTGTGAAGACATAAAGCATTCATGAAGTCCTAGGTGCTTCTGCTGCATGATCTCATTGCGAGACAGTGAGATGGTTAATGAGCCTCTCTACCTGGGTTTAAATCCCAGCTCTACTTCTGATAATCAATTACAATGTGTGTCTGTTTTCTCATCTCAAAAAAAAAAAAACGTGTTCATACTTTCACATCTATCAGACTGGAAAAAAAAAATTAGACAATCTAACAAAACCAAGTTCTGGAGAAGTATCTGGAAGAATGAGTTGCTCAGTGCTGATGGCAGGAGGCCAAATAGGTACATTCTTTCTGGAGAACAATCTAACAATACTTTAAGACATTGAATATGGGGATGCCTGGCGGCCCAATTATCCCACTGTATGTATCAGAATACATTGAAGTGTAGCTTAGGTAGCAAGGAGTTGGAAGGAGCTGGATGTCCATCAGTAGGGCTACAGAGGTGGAATAGGAACACAGTGGAAAATGACACAACAAGGCAAAAAAGGGAGAAAGCTAATGTCAGCACAGTGCTCACCAAATGTTTGATGCTAAATGCTTCAAGATGCCAGCTTGCAACATCCTTTTTTTTTTTCTTTTTGGAGACAGTCTACTATGTCGCCCTTGGTAGAGTGCTGTGGCATCACCGCTCACAGCAACCTCAAACTCTTGGGCTTAAGCCATTCTCTTGCCTCAGCCTCCCAAGTAGCTGGGACTACAGGCACCTGCTATTCTTAGGGACAGGGGTCTCCCTCTGTGTCAGGCTGGTCTCGTGAGCTCAGGCGATCCATCTGCCTCGGCCTCCCAGCATGCTAGGATTACAGGTGTGAGCCACTGCACCCGGCAAAGATGATTGCATTTCTGTCAGCACAAGTCTACCCACTTGTTCTCAGCTCTAAGCCAGGAAAGCATGGAGGATATGCAGGAAAGGAGAAAACAATGGGTGGAGAAGTGCCCAGGGAGGGGGACAGGAGCATATGAGAAAGGGAGGTATTGTGGGCAAGCGTTAAGAGGACCAGGCCACCAGGGTTCACAGTCCAGCTGTGTCACACTTGTTAACAAGTAATTTACATGGTTGGGTGAGGTAATTCAGCTCTGTAATCCCAGTACTCTGGGAGGTAGAAGCCAGTGGATTGCTTGAGCTCAGGAGTTCGAGACCAGCTGGAATAAGAATGAGACTATCACTATGAAAAATAGGAAAACTATCTGGGCGCTGTGAGGGGGCACCTGAGGTCTCAGCTACTTGGGAAACTGAGGCCAGAGGATCACTTTAGCCCAAGAGACTGAGGTTGCTCTAAGATATGCTGCCACAGCCTTCTCTACCCAGGGTGACAGAGTGAGACTTTCTCTCAAAAAACAAAACAAACAAACAAAAAACCCACAAGTGATTTAGCCTCCCTGTGCCTAAAGTCGCATCCTGTGGAGAAAAGCACAAAAACGTCCTTCTTCCACAACCTAAGGTGAAAAACAGAACAACATAGATTGCTCCTCAGTGTTCTTACAGAAATCCCATTTTTCTTTCTTTTGGATACAACTCAGTGTATGATCTGACTCACCTTTGAAAAGGATGACTCTGGCTGCTGGTGGGCCAGGGTGGGCAAAGGGCAGAAGTTGGGGGATGGAGGGAGGAGGCTCCTTTGAGAGTCCAGGTGGGAGTTGATAGAGGCCACCCATAGTGATGATAGGGAGAAGGGGTTGGATTTGTAACCTAAAGATACAGTAGAAAGGATTTGCTGATGGAGTGGATATTGGTGTGAGGAAAAAAGAGGTGTCAAGGGCAACTGCAAGGTTTTTGGCCTGAGCAACCAGAAAAGTTTGGAATTTATCCCAGAGGCAGCAGGGAATCATAGGAAGATGTTGAGGCTGGGGGAGGGGATGGGACTCTATCTGATGCCAAAATCACCAAGGTGGCAGCCAGGACCAGGAACTTGGGCCTAAGAGACAAGAGACAAGAGACGGATTCATGAATTCTAGCCCTGGCTCAGTATCCAACTCACGGTGGATTCCTGGGCAAGCAAAAGCCCCTCACTGGACATCAATTTCCCCAATCTACAAAGAGGCTGTTAGGAATAAAAGACTCTGACTCACATATCCCCAGGATCAGATAAACACACAATCAGCACGCAAGATTATCTCCTCTCCTCATCCTCCCTCCCAAGCTCTTTCTTGTACACCTGGACAGGACACAGAATTGCCGTGGTACGAGAACCTGGAGGATAATATCAATGACAATGGCAGGCAGTATTTTTACTGTCGCTCTGTGCCAAGAGTTATCAACACTCAATGACACTAAAACCACACAACAGCCCTGAGAGGTGGGTCATTTATCATCACCCTCATCGGTAAGTGGGGAAACAGCCTCTGCACTGCTGGAGGCTGTAATGGCTAGATGAGATGACTCCCCAAAGTCACTGGAGAGAACTGGGACTCCAGGCTATCTCCCCAGCTGTATAGCTGTCTGTTGTCCTGGTCTGACCACCAGCACCTCTTATCTGGATGGTCCAAGTCCCCACCTCCCTGGGCTCCTTCTGCTGCTTCTGACACCATGTTCTTCACATGCAGTCAGAAGGATCTTGTGATAAAAGCTAAATCAGCTCACATTCTCCCTCTGCTCAAAATCCTCTCCTAGCTCCCACTTGAGTCAGAGTCAAATTGAAGTCTTTTTTTTTTTTTTTTTTTTTTTTTTGAGACAGAGTCTCATTCTGTCATCTTGGGTAGAGTGCCATGGTGTCATCATAGCTCACAGCAACTTCAAACTCTCGAGCTTAAACGACCCTCCTGCCTCAGCCTCCAGAGACTGGGACTACAGGTGCCTGCCAGTAAGGTGAAAAACAGAGCAATATAGATTGCTCCTCAGTGTTCTTTTTCACCACTATGCCTGGCTAGTTTTTCTATTTTTAGTAGAGACAGTGTCTCACTCTTGCACAGACTGGTCTTGAACTCCTGAGCTCAGGCAAACCACACCCCTCGACCTCCCAGAGTGTTGGGATTACAGAAGTGAGCCACTGTGCCTGGCCCCAATTGAAGACTTCACAGTGGTCCTGAAAGCCCTGCACAGTCTTCTGCTCACCTAACACCTGGCCTCATCCCACCCACTCTTCCCCCAACACACAGTATCCTCCAGCCTCCCTGGGCTCCTTGCTCTTCCTCTAGTGAGCCTGGTGCACTCCTGCCTCAGGGTCTTTGTCCCTGCTGTTCCCTCTGCCTGAAAGCTCTTCCCCCACAGGCCCATGTGTTCCACTCCTTCGCCTTCTTCAGATCTCTACTCAAATGTCACCTCCTCGGTGAAGCCTTCTCTGCCCACCTATTTAAAACTGCAGCCACTCCCACGGTGTACCCTACCCCTCCTCCTCCTCCTTGCTATATTTTTCTCCACAGCACTTATCATCATCTAACATATTGTATGTCTTCTTTTTCTTGTCTGTCTCCCAATCTTAGCCCATGGAGTCAGGACTTTGTGTCTGTTTTGCCCAATGCTATATCCCATGTGCCCAACACATGCTAAGTAATCAGTATGTGAGAATCTGCCTTCAGTGTCTTTTTTGTATAAAGCACTGAGATAATGGCTTTATGTGTTGGCGCCTGATCTCATCTTTCTATCTCCCCTGCCCCTGCCAGGGGATCCAGGCAAGGAAACCCTCCCCACTGGAGCCTGCTCTGGCTCCATCCAAGGCTGTCAGTCTGGTCCCCTTCCCTCTATCTCCCCTTTGATGCCCATGTTACTTCTCTGCTTAAAATCGTCCAATAACTCAACATCTCCACTTTGTAACCTGCGCACCAGGGTTTTCCATACTGTAGGTCACAACTGGTTAGTGGGCTGTGAAATCAACCAGCATGTTTCAATAGAATAGAGTAGAATAGATCAGACTCTGCACGTGGTATAGACGCACCATAGACTAAGGCATGGGATAGGTAAAGCGTGGTTTCATGAAACTTTTGTAGTTTTATATGCATTTGTAAAATCCTGTACTACACAGTCCTGCCTCCCCTGAATCCCATGTACTGAGTGGACGGATGATATTAATAGCAGCTCAGATTCATCTCTTGGTCAACACCTATGCCAAGTGGCTTTACCTGCTTTTGCTCAAGGACTTTTTCTACACCTCAAGGATGACTCTGATTCCCATTTGACATATGGTAAGAATGAGGCTTAAACTAGAGAAAGCTGGTACCTAAGGTCACCAGGCAAAGAAGACTGAGGTTTGAGCCCCTGCTAGCCTCCCCTGAGCCCAAACATGCAAAGCCTGCTCACATGCCACTTTCCCTGCCCTTCCTGATCAGCTGTCCACTTACACTCAGGTGTGCCAGCCTGACCTCAAAGCCCCACAGGTACACGCTGTCTCAAAAGCCTTTCAACCTCCATTCTCCATCCTAGAAAACTGAAGACTTTCATCCCAGAATACAAAACCTAGAAAGCATTTCAAAGCATCACCCTCCCAACCTTCTCCAAACTCCCCTCTTTGAGAGGTAAGAGACAGAAATGGCTAAGGACATGATTTTGCCTGGATTCAAATCCCATCCTTCACAACTTTGGAGGTATGTGACCCCAGGCAAGCTCTCTGGGCCTCAGTTTTCTTTTCTGCAAAATGGGGGTAATAATAGTAACCTACTCACAAGGCCACCCGTAAATAGGTCAGAATACATGCAAAGTTCTTAGAATAGTCGCCACACCTCTTGGTTAAGGAATCTTTCCAACAACCCTGTGTAATCGGACTACTATTCACCCCCCAGCTTTGTCACAGAGGGGAGGACCCTTACATATCTGGAAAGGGGGAAAGTCAAAATTTGGATGTGGATCTGCCCGGACTTTTCACCACCAAGTCATGATAGTCTTTTAAAGGGGTATTATAATAGTATCAATAGCAACAGCAGCAACATTTTCCAAATTAAGGAAGGCGAGACCCAGAGAGGGTAAGGACACACCCCAAGTCACACAGCACTTAAATAGCAGAGCCAGAATTCATATCCCTGTGAGTGCGTGAGTGTGGGCTGTGTGTGTCCAGGAGCAGGTTGACCCTCGCTCCAATGAGCCACTCCATACAGCTCTGCCAGGGTAGAAAGAAAGAGCTGGTTTGGGGCTGCCCTGCCCCAGCTTGGTGTGGGTCTCTCTGGTGTCCCTGACTCTGGCCCCTTCCCAGCCTAGGATGGCTACTCCCCTGAAAGCTTTGGGGTAGGGCACAAACGTGGCATGGATGATGGCAGAGGGTACAGCAGACCCCTCCACCAGCCTTTGATTGGGGCCCTACAATCCCCCAGGATTTGTTGCTTGGAAAGCTGACGTTGGGTTGCTATGGCAATGGGTTTGGGGCGGTTGCCATAGCAGCAGAACTAGCCGGAGTTTAAAAATATCTAGCAGGAGGTTTGTGTTTGTGTGTGAGTGTGAGTGCGTGACCGACCATGCTGTTGTGTGTGTGTCCAAATGGGAGGGTTGTGGGGGGAGTGTGGAGTTGGGGCTGCAGGCATGACTTGGGGTTGGGGACTGAGCAGCACACAGCATTCCATGTGTGTTGTGTGTCACTGAGTGGCCCGTGAGGTCTGGTCATTGTGTGTGTTAGACTGTGTGAGCCATGTACCTAAATGTGTGTATTTACTTGATTTGTGAGCAAGGCATGACTGAGTCTGTTCTTCAATCTATACATCATATGTCATTGATAAGTATGTCTTATATAACATAGACCATGTATATCCTGTGGCTTTGATTATATATTTGTAACTTTTCAGAGTGTTTGAGTCCAAGTGGGTCACATGGCTCTGAAAATGTATGCCTGGGACACACTTGGATATTAAATGTAACTACCTGGATATTAGATGTGTGTCTACCTGTGTATGAGAGCCTGTGCATTATGGGTCAGCGTGTGTGCACGCACGCGTGTGTACGAATGCCTATCCCTGTGAGTGTGTGAGTGTGTGTATTGTGTCCATTCACCTGTTTATTTGCAGCAGGACCTAAGTGACTGAGTGTGTGAGAGAGGGGAAGAAATTTCACACCCAACTTCATGGATGTTGGGACATATACCTGTGTGATGTGAGTATGTAACTCAAAAGGTCCAAGAAGGTATGGATCTCAGCCTGACCCCAGAATCTCCCTGCATCCTTCTGCCTCTTCCTTGTCTCCATGGCAACCAGCTCCTTAGCTCCCTCCAGGAAGATGGAGGGGGAGGATCCAGACTGCAGTGGACCACAACCCCTTCCAGTCCCTCTTGGCTCTGGGGACAATGGCAGGGAGGGGACAGATGGGCAGCCACCCCATCCACCCCAGGCCATCTGCTACCCCCTCCCATCCTGGGGACCTGAGAGCGTGGCAAGGGAGGGGCAGAGAGCAGCGTGGAGCAGATCCCACTGCTGCAGATCCCCCAGTGACCACAATTACCCCCATCCAAATCCCCTTCGACCTAATCTTGCCTCTGGCTGACCTAGGAAGGAAAGAATCCCTGGAGACCAGGAATCCAGGAAGAAGAAAATTCGTGTATCAGGGAACAGGGAATATTAGCAATGGTCCATTCCAAGAAAGGGCCCCCCGCTTCCAGTGATTTGGGGCTCTGAAATTAGAATTGTCCTGTGTTCAAATTCCAGTTTCTCTTTGTCAAGCCTTTGGACAAACCACATTCTTTTCCCAGGCCTCCACTTCATCTTCTGAAAATTAGGTTTTCTTAATGACATGAATAGCCGTACTCCACAAGGGCCAAGAGTGTTTTGTTCCCTGCTGTATCCTAGCGTCCGGGACAGTGCCTGGCATTTGCTAGGTAGGCTATGAGTACTGATCGAATTGAGAGTCAGTGTGTGCTGAGCGTGTGCTGAGCTCAGTGCTTCGTGCTTCAACTCAGGTGATCACTGAATCCAATCCCCTGAGCTTTTGCAGTAGCCCTGTGTGATTCTTCAAAGGATAGGTGAAAGATTTGAAGGGGAACTTCCCAACTGTCAGGGCTGGAAGGCACGTGAATTGAGATTTCTTTTCTTGAACAAATGATGTCAGATCCCTGAGGCTGTCTCTGCATCTGTAAAGCAGGGATAGTAAGAATACCTACCTCACAGAGTTGGTCACTCTGGAGCTTAAATACAATAACATCTGTGAAGCCCTTAGCTGGAACAGGACCTGGCACATAATAAGTACTCAATAAACGATTATTAAAGGCAAGAAGTAAGAAAGACTTAAAGGAGCCCAGAATCTTGATTGTAACTTGGGTGAGTGCGGTCCTTCTCTTTGAGGCTTGGAGGGGAGTGGCCAACCTTTGGGGACTTGGTCCAGGCTTGAAGGGTGGACCAATGGGGGCGCCGAAGGGCGTGGTCCTGACCGGCATGGGCGTGACCTTGCGCCGGTGGGAGGGGCCAGGCCGCTGTGGGAGCCTCCGGGAAGAAGATGCTCGGGCCAGCAACCACCACCAGCCTAGTAGCCGCTGCCGCCCGCGCCCGTCGCCCCCTTTGCCCCCACTAGCGGCTGCCTCCACTTCCCACCTCCAACCACGCTTCTCCGGCCCCCCGCCCCAAGCAGGGTTTGGGGGGCTCGGCCCTCTGCTCCGGGGAGCAAAAAAGGGGATCCCGTCCCTAGTGGCGCGGCCAGTCCCCGGCTTCTGTGATCTTGAGAGAGACCCCACCCCTCAGTTCTTTTCCAGGCCCTATCGGAGACCCCCTTTGCCCTCCTATCCTGCTCACATCCGCTCTCCAGGCTCTGTCAGCCCCCCGAGAACCCGCTCCCTCCCTTCTTCCCTCTCTGGGGTTCCCCCTCCCCCATCCCTCCGCCACCCCCGCCCCCTCCCACATCCCCTTCCCTCCCCCTCCCCCTCCCCCCGTTCCCCGCCCCCCCCACCATGAGGATGATGGCCGCCGGCGCGGTGCACGGCCTCTTCACGGCCTCCGCGGCCCCGCAGCCGCCGCCGCCCCCGCCGCCGCCGCCGCCGCAACCCCAGCCTCCCCAGCAGCCGTCGCCGCCGCCACAGCAGCCGCCGCCGCCGCCGCCGCAGCCGCAGCAGCAGCAGCCGCCGCCCCAGGCCCCCCCCATGGAGCCCGAGGCCCCGGATTCCCGCAAGAGGCCCCTCGAAACGCCCCCCGAGGTGGTCTGCACCAAGCGCAGCAACACGGGAGGTGAGAAAGAGCTGCGGCTCGGTGTCGGGGAGCGGGCAGGGGGCCTCGCCTTTCTCCATCCTTCCCCCCCTCCCATGGCAGGTGCAAGGGATCTAGAGAGGGGAGGGACGCCCCTCTACGAGGCAGGGGACAGAAGGGGAAGTTGGGGAGGGGGCCAGACCCTCTCCTTCTCTTATCGAGACACGGGGCTGGGAGCTTTGTCTGCGATGAGAGGGGTTGGGGGGAGGGGGTAGTGTAAGTGTCCTTGGGGGGGGCGTAGAAGATGGGGGGCGTGAGTCCCTTAAGGCGAGTGTCTATGTGTCCTTGAGGGGTGTGTGATGTGACCCTTTCGGGGACAGGGGTGTTCCCCTGGCTTGCCTGCCCTGGCAGGGGGAAGGGAAGGAGTAGAGGCCTGTGGACCCGGAGCTTCCCAGCCTCCCTCTCTGGGGATGTCCTGAGCAAGGGTTATCCCAGAGGGAGGCTTGTGTGGGCCATGGGCAGGATCGTGCGTGGGGACAGGCAGGGTGGGTGTGTAAAGCTAGATGAAAGACTGTTAGGCTAGGACAGGTGTGTGTGTGAGTGTGCGCCCTGTAAGGCCTGGATGTGACATTAGGGATCATGAATATGACAGCATAGAGGGGGTGTGTGTGAGGGAGACAAGGCAAGAGGAAAGGACTGGACTTCGTGTTTGAGACCCTCAAGGGGGTACGTGTGATAAGGGAAGGTGTGTGCTTATCACTCCAGAGGGGGCTGTGGCAGAATATGATACTCGAGCAAGAGGGCGTGTGTGACATTCAAGGGGGTGTGTGGGGGATGCCAATGGGCTGGCCCTGGGTGTGAGCCAGGAGAGGCTGTGTGGATCAGAGGAAAGGGGTTCAGTGTGTGTGACACAGGCATGGCTGGGGCAGGCTGGGACCAGGAGAAGCTGGTGAGGGATGTGACAAGAAAAGGGTGTGGGTGTGACTCCAGAAAGGCTGTGGCTGGGTGTGACACTTGGAGGTGTGCAACAGTGACATCAGAGGGGGTGTGTGCAACAGGGATGGTGGGTGTATAATGAGGGAGAGGCTGGGGCTTGTGGGTGAAATGTATGAGGGTGTGTGACAAGGAAAAGGAAGGATGGGTCCCTATATGACAGGGAATATATGTGTGTGACAAGGAGAGGTGTGTGTGAAATGGCTGAGTATATGACACCAGAGATATGAGGATGATTGTATGTATGACAAGGGAGAGCAGGTGTGTGCCTGTGTGTGAGATTGCTGAATGTTTGACACCACAGAAGGGGTGTGTGTGTACGGCTGGCAGGAGAGGCCCCTCCTGTGTGTGTGACCCAAAGAGGTGTGCGTACCAGAGAAGAAAAACCAAGCTGGGAAGTCTAGGTTTATGCCCTGCTGTGGGGCTAAAGGAAGAGGAGAGGGTTTGTTGGAGTCCTCACAGGCCAGCCCTCTAGCTCCCTAGAAGGGAGACCCCAGAGCAGACATGCCCCTCCCTGCGGTCACCTTGCCAAAATCTCCACTTCCGCTAGCCCTTTCCTCCGGATGGGAGAAGGATAGCCTCGGGCAGAGTGCACCCTTCCCTCTCTGCCTGGCACAGTAGTGGGGGGGGGGAGCTCCCACCTCCTCCCCCCAGATGAATACTAGCCGAGTTTCTTTTCCTAGCCCAGCACCCCCCCATCCAGGTGGAACAGGAATCAGGGACCCCCCTGGATGTCTGGAGGGTGTTCAGCAGAAATTGGAGGAAAGGGAAGTTGGGGGAGGGGTGGGAGCTTCCTGTCCTTCTTCCTGCTCCCCCACCCCCAGCACACACATGAATATGTCCCTGACTTCCTTCCCTCCTTCCTGCCCTACTGCCATTCCCAGTGCTGGAGAGGGTCAGGGACCCAGGAGGTCCCAAAGCTCAGCCCTCCACCCACCTCTTCAGGGGGAGTGTTCCACCCTTCTCTTAAAGGGGCTGAGATGTTCAAAATCTGATCGCTCAGCCTCTCAGCAGCACACATAACAATAATGATGCTGCTGCCGCTAGCAACAGTCACATCAACCTGCTTGGCACCTACTAAGAGCCTAGCTCTGAGATATGGGTCAATTTCTCAATACAACCGTTGGGGGAGATGATTTGAGCTGCTTCTTACAGATGAGGAAAACTGAGGCTCAGCAAAATAAAACCACTTGCCCAGGGTCACTCACTTCTAAGTGGTAGATCTAGAATTTATCCAACCTGGGGGTTGCTTGGTTCCAGAGCTCTGGTGCATAACCACTGCACTATCTTGTCTGCCTCAGCCATCGGGAAACTAGGCCGAACCTTTAGGGACCATGTCCTCCAGATTCTGTCCCATCCCCTGTCCTGTTCACTCATGGGGAAACTGAGGCTGAGAAATGCAAAGGGTCAGGCCTCCATTGACAGAAACACTCAGGGGCGGGGATGGGCAAGGGTCCAGAACTTTGATCTCAAAATTGAGCGCTCCTTTCTGTAATATGCCTCTGTGGCTGTGGAATGCTGAGTTGACTCATTCCCCTTTCTGAGCCTCAGTGTTCCCATCTGCCAAATGGGGACCTAACAATAACCACAACAATAACGGTAATACTATCTACCAATATTATTGTTCAGTGCCTTACATATAACTTCATATGATTCTCCCAACCCGCTATGATGTAGTAATAACAGTTAATTATACTAATGGCTAACACTTATGGTACTATAATATGTCAGGAAGTATTGTGGAATGTGCTTGACATTGGTCAGTCACTTAATCCTTCAGCAATTCTATTATGTTACCCTTGTTACAAATGAAAAACTGAGTCACAGGCAGGACGCAATGGCTCACACTTATAATTCTAGCACACTGGGAGGCCGAGATGGGTAGATCCCTTGAGCTCCAGAGTTCAAGACCAGCCTAAGCAAGAGTGAGACCCTCATTTCTACTAAAAATAAAAAAACTAGCCGGGCGTGGTGTCAGGTGCCTGTAGTCCTAGCTACTCTGGAGGCTGAGGCAAGAGGATTGCTTGAGCCCAAGAGTTTGAGATTGCTGTGAGTTATGATGCCATGGTTGTCTTCCCAGGGCAACAGAGGGAGACTCTGTCTCAAAAAAAAAAAAAAAAAGGAAAAAAGAAAAACTGAGGCACAGAGAGGTAGTGAACCCCATTTTCAGGTGAGGAAACTGAGGCTCAGAGGGATAAGGGGCTTTTCTATAGTGTCACAGCAAGTTGTGACAGACTGGACATAATCAGGCTCTTGCCCTCAGTGCCAGCTTGCCCCTCCTGCTTATTCCCTGGAGCAGATGGGAGAAAGGGAAGAGGTGGTGGCTGTTCACACTGGCTTCTGAACACCGTGACTGGCTGGCAGATGCCATGAGAAGAGAGAAAAGGCTCTAAGGGCAGGAGGACTTGAGTAAAGAGGTTGAGTGGAAACCCCAGTCAAGAACTCATTGGAGAAAAAAATGACTCCAGGCTGGTGGGACAATAATGAAGAGTGACCTCCTTGAGTACAGATCATAACTTTTAAGCTGCAACTGTAATGGCCTCCATCCTCCTGACTGTATTTCCATCTCTGTCACCCCCAAAATAAAGAGAAAGCAAAAAAACCATACTATATGTAGACACACACATACATCTCACACCCCAAACATAGCTTATACTAGCCAAGTCTCACTCTCACAGCCCTGGCTCTTTAATAACAAAGACAGTGTCACCAGGGCCCTAGAATGAGATCTTTCGAGATTCATATCTTGTCACTGTCACATGCTTGGTTGGTGTGGAATCTTCAGGCAAGTTATTTCACTGCCCTGAGCCTCAGTCTCCTTGTCCGGAAAACAGGGACAGTAAAATCACCTCCCTGGGCTGGTGTGTGACTGCACAGGTAAAATGCATGGCATGGGGCCTTGTAGATGGTAAGCGCTCAGGAAATAGTAGCTGTAGGTATTATTATTATCAATGCCACCAAGAATGTCATCTTGCTTTTTCCTTTTTCACTGCCCAATAATGGTTCACCCCAAGGAAATCATACCCCTGTCTCTCTCTCTCAGAGACAGTCACAGCTCCAAGACAGCGTCACACCTTTCAGCACCTCACCCCTACAGAAACACACTCCGGTTGTATTTTATTTCTCACCCAAACAGGTGACACCATCATTCACAGAAAGACATCACACTTCTGATGTCCCACCCCTCTTTGGCAGAACCGTCCCCACACCACACCCTCTCCATCTTTCACCAGCAGCATTGCTACACACTCCCAATAACAGTACTGTTGTCACACCCCAGCCTTCTCATGCCTCCATAGAACAAGACAGCTCTCTCGTCCCCAGCCTCCAAACAAGAACAGATGCCCCGAGGACAAGACCCCAACATTGGTTTCCTCCAGACACACTGACACCCAAGACAACATCTTTAGGATGTACACCCCTTGGGCTTTACTTTTGTCATGAATGACTCCCACAGATCAAAGCTACCTTACAGGGTCAACTCTCCAATGCTAAAACGGGCCACTCTTATTGCAACACCCCAAATCTCTTGGGTAGGTAATATTATTTAAGGAAGGGTAGAGGGAGTATTGATCGATTTTTGGAAGCCTCCAGAAGCATCACTGAAGGGAGTGGGCACAAAAGGAGAGGGGGAGAAACAGAAATTCAGGGATTTTCACCTTTCCAAGGTGGAAATGCTTGAAATCGCAGCAAGAGGGAGAGGTTAATCAGGAGAGCTGGAGTTGTCATCTTCAGTCCTTCAGACTCTTTCACCAGGTGGAGGGAGCTGCCTGGACCACCAAGGGAAGAGCGACAAGACGTGGGAGTAGGTGGGAGCAGAGTTCTGGCATGTAGGCTCTCCTTCAGTGGAAGGAGAAATAGTTTGTCATAAGCAGAGCCTTGGTTGTTTGAGCAGGATGAGAGAGCTGATGTCCGAGGGCTCTTGTTAGCTGAGGACACATGTCTGCCCTGCTGCAGGGACAGCTGGGAAATGGTGCAAACTGGTGTCCATACTGGGTATCCTTGGACTTACAATTCTGAGCTTCCAGAGGCAGGAGGCCTCAGACTCATCCCCCACAGGAACCTCCCAAGAGGAAAGGACCCCAGGAGCCAGATTCCCACTAGTCTGACACGGGGATCAGAAACTTTTTTTTTTTAATTTTTAAGAGACAGGTCTCACTCTGTTGCCCGGGCTGGGATACAGTGGCACAGTCATAGCTCACTGCAGCTTCGAACTCCTGGCCTCAGCCTCCTGAGTATCTGGGACTACAGGGATGCACCACCCTGCTCAGCTACCTTTTTAGTTTTTTTAGAGACAAGATCTTGCTGTTTTACCCAGGCTGGTCTCAGACTTCTGGCCTCAAGCAGTCCTCCCACCTCAGCCTCCCAAAGTGCTGGAATTACAGTCATGAGCCACCAGGCCTGGCCCAGACACAATTTTTAAATTTCCAGTGGCTCATACCTGTAATCCTAGCACTCTGGGAGGCCCAGGTGAGTGGATTGCTTGAGCTCACGAGTTCAAGACCAGCTTGACCAAGAGTGAGATCCCGTCTCTAAAAAATAGCCAGGCGTTGGGGGGGGTGCCTATAGTCCCAGCTACTCAGGAGGCTGAGCCAAGAGAATCATTTGAACTCAGGAGTTTGAGGTTGCTGTGAGCTACGATTCCACAGCTCTCTACTAAGGGTGACAAAGTGAAACTCTGTCTTAGATAAATAAACAAACAAATAAATAAATAAATACATTTACATTTTAAAAGGAATTTAAAGGAGCTGGACCTTGCCTATCAGGTTCCTTGCTACATCCCCAGGACCTAAAATAAGGACCAGCATGTAGTGATGGTCGGGAAGGATTGGTTGGAGGAAGGGAGGAAAAGGAGGCAGAAGAAGAGAATAAATAATAAAACCTGTACAGAGGGTCATCAGAAGGTGGCATGAGAAAGAAGAGTTAGAGAGAGGCAGGATGCTATGGTTCATTTTTGTAATCCTGGCACTCTGGGAGGCCAAGGCAGGTGGATAGCTTGAGCTCAGGAGTTCAAGACCAGCCTGAGCAAGAGCAAGACCTCATCTCTACTAAAAATAAAAAAACCTAGCCATGCCCTATGGCAGATGTCTATAGTCCCAGGTACTCAGGAGGCTGAGGCAGGAGGATCACTTGAACCCAGGAGTTTGAGGTTGCTGTGAGCTATAACATCAGGGCACTCTACCCAGAGCAACCGAGTCAAGATTCATCTCAAAAACAAAAAGGAAAGAAAAGAAAAGAGTTAGAGAAGTGAGAGAATAGAGCCAATAAAGCCTCACTTGCAGCAGGGAGATGACAGTCCTCCAAGAAGGAGGGAAAAGCTTGGGGCAGGCTGGGAGGGGGGTAGGGGAGGGGAGGGGGGGAAATGGATATGAAGGCAGTGGGGGCCTCCTCTTCTACTTTCCAGCCAAAACCCCAAGCCCCATTTATAGAGCATTTTCTTTGTGCCAGACACTGTAATAAGTACTTTACTTGTGTTCATGGTGTAGGTAATACTAGTAAATGACAATGATATCTAACATTTCTAAAGTGTTCTATGGCCCAGGACCATCCTAAGTATTGACATTTTGTCATTTAATTAATCACAATAATCCTGTGAGGTGATGCTGTCATGACCCCCATTTTATAGATGAGAAAACTGAGGCCCAAAGAGATGAGGCAAGTTGCTCGAGGCCATACAGCCTGTTGGTGACAAAATTCACACTTAGTCTAGGGTGGTTTCTGCTATTTCATACAGAATTTCTCAGACAGAGCTTGAACAGGTGTAAGAGAGATGGGGCAGAAAATGGGGAGGGGTGACCCCAGTTTTCTTTAGAGAAGGTGAATATCTTCCACCTTCTAGAGGGAAGCTGGGAACAAAGCCCTGGCTGGAGGGAAGACGGAGAGTGAAAGTGAAGGAGAGAGAGGCTGGAGTCCTAAGGATTGGTGAGAATTCTCTCTCCATCTTTCTGAGCGGTCCAGAGATAAAGGCCTACTTCTCTGTGACAGGTTTAGGGATGAGTGTGGGAGGAAGGGGACACCTCTGTGAGTCCAGGAAGAAAATGAATTCAGAAGGGTCAAGATGATTGATGGGAAGGCACCCTAGGGGGGTTAATTACCTAATGGGCTTAATGATATGATTAGACCCAGTTAAGAGGATTGCTTTGGGCTCAGGGAAGCCCCTTAATTCTGGACCCCTCCCCATGCCTGCAAGGCCATATCCAGCCCCTCTTCCTCACACCCCCATCTTAAATACATCAAGGAATCCAGAACCTTCTATCTTAAGAGACCAAGCTGAGATGGGCAGGACTCCTAGCCCCCCTCCTTACCCCCACTTTTACTGGAGCACTTTCTCTTTTATCTGCTCTGTATGTTGGGGTTTCATGTGAGACATTGAAAATAGACTTTCTTTGCTTAAAAGTAAAAGTTGAAAAGCCATTGGGGGATGATGTAAGACCTTAGGTTTTGGAAGCTGAATGGCCTGACTGCCCCTTCCATTTCCAGTGTTTGTTGCACATCTGCTATGTGCTCGCACACTGTTCAAGACCCTGGCACACAGGGCTGAGCTCCATAGATGTGGTCCACAGTGGACTTCTGTAATAAATCACCCTGAAGCCACGAAACACAGGAGCCATCCCATCCGCAGAGTTCAAGGATAGCTTCCAAGAAGAAGCAACATTTGAGCAGGAACCTAAAGGAGGAATTCACTGGGGGAGGGAAGTGTCAGGCAGAGAAAATGTGCAAAGGCCCTGGGGTGGAAGGAAGCAGGGAATGTCTGAGGAACAAGGTCAGTGAGACTGGTGCTGGTTGAGGAAGATGAGAAAGTGAAACTGAAAAGGGGGGTGGGGCCAAGTCACAAAGAGTCTTCAACTGAGAACCTTCCAGAATTTCTACCCTTGGGAGCACGCAGGGGCAGCAGTTTGGTTAGAAGAAATTAGGTAGGAGAGGTTAGGGACTTGCTTTGAGGCTGCATTAACAAAGTGCTTTGCACACCCAAGAAAATTGGGCTGTAACAAAGAATGGCCAAAGCCTCACCAACCTCCATTGGCACTGCCTCCAGGTCTCTGAGCCACCAGCAGTGAAGGGTGTTGAGCAAGGACGGGGGGAGACTGCCCAGAACTGGATTTGAATCTCAACCCAGCAACTGTCTTAGTGCCCTTGGGCTGGTGACCATGGGCTGGTGCCTTCACTTCTCTGTGCCCCTCTGTGCCTCAGTTTCCTCTTGTGTAAAAATGGAGCTCATTCTACCCGCCTCACCGGGAGGTTGTGAGGAATGGACGAGATCAAGCTTGCAAAGCACTCAGCACAGCGCCGGTCAAAAGTGAGTGTCCACAGCATCTCCAGTGTCCAGCCTTCTTCCGCCTCCGCCCTCACCGCTTCCACCGGTCAGACCGCCATCATCATTGCAGTCACCTCCTCACTGGGCCCCCAGCTCTTCCACCTTTGCTTCTCACAGTCTGTTCCCCTCATGGGCATCAGAGGAATCTTCTGATAACCTAGGGCAGGTCACATCCATCCCATGGCTCCCATCTCACCTAGACTAAAGGCCAAGGCTTTCCTCAGCCCATAAGCCTCGACAGCCCCCACCAGCATTGCTCTCTGCCCTCCTCACCTCCTCCCAGACATAGTGACCTCCTCACTGGCCCTGGTACAGACCCAAGCAAGCCACACCCCAGGGCCCTTACACTCAGTCATCCACCACAGCCACACACATCCTTTCCTTCCTCCCTAGCCCCGTTTTCATCAGGGTTCAGCACATAAACCCTGAAGCCAGGTTGAGTTCAAGTCTCAGCTCTGCCACCTACTAGTTATGTGAACCTGGGTGATTTCTTCACCTTTGTTTTTCTCATCTGTAGAATGAGTTTTGAATGGTACCTCTGTCATGGAACCAGTGTGAAAATTAAAAGCACTGGCATTTAACGTACCTGGAACAGGGTCCAGTGCACATGAGGTGCTGTAGAAGTGTGTAATGAATAAAGATGGCCACGTTCTTGGGAAGAGCTTCCCCAGCCCCCCTCTGACATTGCAGCCCCTCTACACACCTTCATCCCCTTTTCCTGCCTCTTTTTGTGTTCTTAGTACTTACCTCCATCTGACATGAAATATCTTGTCTGTCTCCCCACTTTAGAAGAATGTAGCTATGAGCTCTTGGCTAAATCACTAAAACTCTTTTGGCCTTGTTTGCCTGATTCACCTGTGAAATCAGGGAGCATTGTCTGTTTTCTTCTTGGCTGTTTCCCTAAACCAGTGCCAGGCACGTAGCAGGTGCTCAGTAACTATTTGTTGACGAATGAATGAGTGAACGAAGATCATTATTTGTATTATTTTCCGTACTGCTATGTTCCTGGTCATTGCTCCTATGTGCTACTGTGATCCCTGTGGTTTCCTCTGCCCACCCCATCTAGGTGCCTCCCTAGAGGTGCCTTCCAAAGGTGAAACCCCCTCCCCCTTGCTCTGACTCCCCTTCCCCCTGTGTGCCCCTGCAGAGGAAGGCGAATACTTTCTGAAGGTGCTGATCCCCAGCTACGCCGCGGGCTCCATCATTGGCAAGGGTGGGCAGACCATCGTGCAGCTGCAGAAGGAGACTGGAGCCACCATCAAGCTCTCCAAGTCCAAAGACTTCTATCCCGGTGAGCCCTGACCCGGGTCTCTGCCCTACGCTTCCCTTCCTTCCCCACTTCTACTTGGGCCCTAGGTGAAGGGGAAGGATTGCCCTAAGAGTTAAGGGGGGGCATCCTCTCCCCCTAGGGAGACAGAGCTGCCCCACAACCTGAGGGGCCTGGCAAGGCCTGGCCAGGCAGATGGGGGTGGGGGCAGGGCAAGACAATGAGCCTACTGCATATTCATGAGCTTATTTGCATGATGTGCTGGCAGATGTGTCTCTTCCCACACACCTGCCCCCTCTGGTCAGTTGGAGGAGTGAGGGTGGGGAGGGAGGCAGGTGTCAGGGTGTCCCTCCGGGGTCCAGGCCCAGCCATCCATGTTACACACACATGCCCCCGATCCTGTTTGGATTTCTATCACCCCAACTTGCTCAGTTCTAGTCTCACTGGTTTCTCTGTCTTAGTGCCATTCTTCATGTGTCTCTTTCTTGTTCTGCTTCTGACTTTCTTGTCTCTTGTTCCCTTAGTCTCCATTCTTCTTGGCCTCCCTCTATTTCCTCCTGCCCTGCTTTCTGCTGCTCTCTCCCTCTGCCTCTGTGGTTCTGTTTGGATGTCCCTCATCTCTTTTCCTCTTCGTCTGTCTGTCCTCTGCTTTCCTCTCCCTCCCCTCCTCTTTCCCTCCTGTTCTGTCTTCCTATCTCTCTCACTGTCTTTCCTTTCCCTCCACCTCTCAAGTTTCACATTCTTTCTTTCTTTCCCTTTCCGAACTGTCTGTTCCCTTGTCCATCCAGCCAGTGTGCAGCAGCCCCTCCATGGGGTCCTTTTGTGCCAGTGTTGCCCTCATCGCTTCCTGATTCTGCTTGCCCATCTCTCCCTTTGTGTGTCTCTCTTTCTCCTAAGTCTCAGCCCCCTCCTGTTTTTTTCCTTCCCACCAAACTCTTGCCTTTAGCTCCCCAGTCATAAAATTTCCAAGCCCTCTCCACTCTATTCCACCCCTCCGATATCTGCACCCTTCCTATCTCCCTCTCAAGATCAAGGCCCAAGCTTTGACATGTAGGAATCCAAGGAAGGCTGCCTGAATCGTGTCTCTGGTCCAGCACTGGTTCTAGTTCATCCTTAATCCTCTTCAATTTTTTTAGGTCAAACACCAGAGCTGGAGCCCAGGTCAGGACACACTCATCTCTCTCTCTCTCTCTCCTCTCTCTTTTTCTCTCTCTCTCTCCACCCCCCTGTCCCTTCCACCCCTGGCCTCCCATCCCACTAAGCAGCTTTGGCAGGAGGTTTAGAGAAAAATCTAATGAACCAGCCGCACCTCCTCCTTCTCTCTTCCACTCTGTCCCAGTTTTCCCCGCACCCCTATAGCCCACAAGATATGGATGAGATCTCTGTTTGGGACATTCATTCGAGGACACTTGGTTCCTTGCCACTGGATCACATTCTGTGCCATGAGATATGTCATCCCTTCCTAACTCAATGACACACTTCCCAGGCCAGGCAACTAAGTAACCCATAAGGTGGCACAGTTGTTGGTTCTCTGAGGTCAAACACTATTCAGATAAACAACTTAAGCTAGTGTCTCTCCCCAGTCCCTAGACATGCAGCCAGCCCCTCGCTGCTGACATAGAACTTCCAGATCATTCAGAACGAGCCACTCCCGACTCAGAGATGCAGGACACAGCCCACTACATCCTATTTCTGTCCCTAGGACCCCCTAGCCCCCAGGAATACAAGAAATAGAGACACTACTGCACGAGACAAAGAACATTTCTCTCTGCTTCTGGGCGACATCCTTTCATTCATTTATTCAGCACACATTCTCTGAGGGCCTCCTCTATGCCAGCCCCGTGCTGGACAGAGATATCCCAGCCTCGTTTTCTTAGATCTGACAACCCAGGCAGGGAGACAGACCCCACACCAGTCACAACCCTGAGCACTCCAGGGAGGTCCAGAGGATGGTGGAAGCCCAGGCAGGGAACATGACCCAGGTCCGGAAAGTCAGAAAGTGCTTCCTGGAGGAGAAGCCCAGAACTATGAGCAAGAATGAACTGGGTAAAGAACAGGGAAGGCACTCGAGGAAGAAGAAGCTGCATGTTGGAAGGCTGTGGCGTAGTTTGTTCAGTGTGGCTGAAGCATAGAGAACAGGTGAGACATGACACTGCAGAAACTGAAAGTGTCCTCTGGACCTAGTAAGTTCATCCACAAACACACAGATGTATATAATACTGGTAAGTCTGGGGGAAAAAACAACCACTCACAGACATGCTGCACTTATGTCTCTGCTACATGAAACAAAAAACTACCTGGCCCTTAACCCCAAGGGAGGGGAAGAACACACAAAGGGCGTCCCCTCCTTGGTCGTGGATCCCAAAGCCCTAGATTCATTCCTTTCAGATCTCATGTAGGGAAATTGCGACCCAGGGAAAAGCAGAAACCTGCCCAAGGCCACTCCCATGCACCAGCTCAGATCACCCTAGGGATGCGAAAACACCTGATTTTGAGCATCTGTGTGAAACTCTAGCCCCTACCCCCGGAAGAAAAGCACAAATGCATACACTTTAAAAAATGTATAGACTGGCACTCTGGGAGGCTGAGGCAAGTGGATTACTTGAGCTCAGGAGTTCGAGATCAGTTTGAGCAAGAGGGAGACACCCTTCTCTACTAAAAAAAAAAAAGTAGAAACCTAGCTGGAGCTCAAGACTTTGAGGTTGCTATGAGTTATGATGACACCATGGCACTCTAGCTTGGGCAACAGAGTAAAACTCTGTCTCAAAACAACAACAACAAAAAAATTTAACAGATTTACAACATACTCGCACCACAGTGTAAACTCTTAAGTGACTACTTAATAAATACATGCATACTTTTTTGGGGTTTTTTTGAGACAGTCTCACTCTGTTGCCCTAAGTAGAGTGTCATGGTATCCTAGCTCACAGCAGCCTCAAACTCTCTTGGGTTCAAGCGATCCTCCAGCCTCAGCCTTCTGAGTAGCTGGGATTATAGGTGCCCTCCACAACCCCTGGCTAGTTTTCCTATTTTTAGTAGAGACGGGATCTCACTCTTGCTCAGGCTGGTCTCAAACTTCTAAGCTCAAGCAGTCTTCCTGCCTTGGCCTCCCAGAGTGCTAAGATTATAGATAGGCATGAGCCACCACCTCCAGCCCATACATATTCTTTTTTAATATCAAAAATACAGAAACAAAATTGCAGTCATTCTGTGGCTCCCTCCAACACATACACATAGAACTAATCACTCCACTGGCCCAAATGTAGCGCAGGGTGGCATAGTAGCTAGGAGTCCAGACTTCAAGCCAGGTGCAGTAGCACACACTGGTAGTCTCAGCTTCTCCAGAGGGTGAGGCCAGAGGATAACTTGAGCCTAAGCATTCAAGGCCAGCTGGGCAGCATAGCAAGATCCTGTCTCTAAAATTAAAAAAAAAAAAAAAAAGGCACAGACCCTGAAGCCAGATACCTGAGATCTGTCAAAGTTATCTTGGACAAATTCCCAGCCATCTCTGTGTCTCAGTGTCCTTAGCAGGAAATTAGGAATAATAATATTGCCTATCTCATATATTAAGTGAACAAAATATAAGAAGTGCTTAGAATGGTGCCTGGAACTTAGAATTGTATAAGTACCAATTATTACTAGACACTTTTTCAGGGTTTAGCTGAGCCCCCCCAAAAAAGCCCCCATAGATCCAGGTTGAGAACTACAAGGGGTGGGAAGTCAGAGACTTACTGAGCTGAAAGGAGGCGTCTCCGAGACAGAGAACCTGACCACTTCAGCCAGGCTCTCCCTGGGGCTTCCCCCTCCCCCACCCCAACCCACACCCTTTCCTATTTACACCCAGAAGAGGCAGCCTGCACGCTGACTCACCCTTGGCTCGGACCAAGCCATTGTTCTGGGTTAGGGGGTAGTAAGATGAGGAACATGGCCTAAGGGGACTGGGGGATGTCAAGTCTGCAAATGACCCATAGACAGTGACATCCAGACACATGGCAAGGTTGGCATGCCAAGCTGAGAGATGGCAAGCAAGGGGTCAGGATCATAACTCCAACAAGGTGCACAGAAACATTCTCAGGGCACTGACACTCATGTCCAGGTGTCCCATGTCCCAGACACACAGTCCCACGGAGTCTGGCACACAGTCAAGATCTTTTATGTTCCCAGGGACAGAGTCCCACCCAGGGAGGGAAATGTACTCACACTCCACACATCACACATGCCCAGGCTCACCCAGGCTTGCACATTCTCAACCAAACTTGTCATGATTGAGTCTTCTTTGTCTTGCTGTATACACACACACACACACACACACACAATCAGTCATCCAGTCTTGCGTACTGTCACCTTAGCCTGCCTTTTTCTCTCTCTGCTTCTTAGAAGCAGATTGTTTCTAAGATCCAATCATAGGATCTTGCCTGTCTCCTGTAAATATACATCATACCACCCAGTCTTATGAATACCCAGAAATGTGTCTGTCTTTCTCACTTCCTCACACACATGCACAAACTCACTGCCATATGATCTCAGAGTGTTCTCTTTCATGAGAGTCTTTGTTTCTTTCTCTCAAACTCTCACTCACACTCAGCTCAGTCTCACAAATAGCATACATAACCTGGATCATCACAGTGACACCAAAGTCTTTCTCACACACAAAGGCACATACAGATATCTTTGCCAGGATCACCATGTCACACAGTCTGTTTATATCAGTCTCTGGTCTTTCTCTTATACACACAAAGATCAAGATAATCTAGCCAGTCCTGCTCAAGTACACTACACACAGACACACACACACACACACACGTATACCACTCACCCAAACTGCCTCACAGATAACACATGCTGGTCACAGTGTCACCCAGAGTATCACACACATATCCCAGCATTTCTCAGTTTCTATCTTCCTAGTGCTCTCCCCGCTCCCAGCACACACATACAGAAGTGAGAAGGATACCCAGGTCAGATCTGCTGCCAGTATCTGGAGAATCTCCAGCAAAGGCACTCACCCCACCCTTTTTCCCCAGTCCCTTGGTCCCCACTCTCCAGTTGTCTTTGACCCACTCTGCTCTCCCCTGTCCAAACCTCTGTCCTCCCCCACCCCTCAGCCCTCCATCTGGTGGGTCCAGGCAGGCATTCAGGCCTCTTTTCTGCCTCCCCCATCCCCCAGCCCTTCCCTATCCTCTCCAAAAGCCCAGAGGCGGACGCTGCAGGCTTTCAGGGGTTGCCATGGCAACGGGGCCTCATCCCTCGTCCCCCTGGGGGTGGGCCGAGGACCCGGCCAGCTAGACCGATAAGGGGGTTCCAGTTACTGTGGCAACCGTTGCAGGCCTGAGCTCTCCACTTCTAGAAGGGGGGTGTGTGTGTGAGTGAATGGTTGCCAAAGCAACCTGGGAGCCCACAAGAACTGGGAAGAGGCAGCTGAGCCCTGTCTCTCCTAGCCAGGGCTGCTGTGGGCATTGCAAAGCACTTAAGCATCATTCTTCCATCCCCAGAGGTTGTTTTAAGGCAGTGCAGATTATAAAACAAGACTTCCACTCATCTCCTAGCTATTCATCATGGCCTGAGAGCCCATGCCAGCTTACCCAGGCTCACTATGTGGCTTAGGTCAGCCAGGACCTCTCTCTGGGCATCAGTTTTCCTCTTCCATTAAGTAGGGCCTGTCTCCCAGAAATGTCCCCATTCCTAGGCACCCGTAGCTCCGTGTTTAGGGTGCTGGGCACATGCTCCAGGGCTGGTGGGTTCAAACTGAGCCTGGGCCTGCTAAACAAAACAAAATATATAGCTGGGTGTTATGGTTGGCACCTGTAGTCCCAACTACCATGGAAGCTGAGGCAAGAGAATCACTTGAGCCCAAGAGTTTGAGGTTGCTGTGAGCTATGACACCACGGCACTCTACTGAGGGTGACAAAATAAGACTCTGTATCAATAAAAAAAAAAGAGAGAAATGTCCCCATTCCTGATTAGTGTGCTCTCTGTTTCCATTGCTCAACAGGAACCACAGAGCGGGTATGTCTAGTACAGGGCACAGCAGAGGCCTTGAATGCTGTGCACAGCTTTATTGCTGAGAAGGTCCGAGAAATTCCACAAGCGATGACCAAGCCTGAGGTGGTCAACATCCTTCAACCCCAAACCACGATGAACCCCGACAGAGCCAAGCAGGTCAGCTGGGGCAGAGACTGGGTTGCTGTAAAGCTGGCGGTGTTATAAAGAGACACTCCTCATACTTCAATGCAGTAATATGGAGCTTCAGTGGGACAAAGCTGATAAAAAAAGTTTATCAGCGGAATATTACATTGTGGTGGTTAGTTTTGTTACTAGGGAGTCAGCCCTGGTAATATAAAAGGAACTCCAGACCATTTGTAGTGGGCTTGATTCAGAAAGGGAGTGAAGCTCTGGGAGAATGTGGCCCAACCTTCCACTTAAGCTTCTTTCCTGGCATTCTCTGGATCCTCTTCTCCTTCCACCTCATCCCATTGTCTTGCTAAATAATCTGTCTCTCACTTCCTGTTCTCACCGGAAGTGACGTAAGGGACAGTCCAGCCACATCCAGAATAGTTTAGAAATGACCTCTCTTTCTCCCTCTCCCCGTAATTACCCTAGAGGGTTGAGGTAGTGTTTCATTAGCGAGAGAAGGGGTGTGTTCCTCTCTTAAAGTGCCCTCTCTAGGAAGAGATGGGACCGGGAGAAACGCTCCTCCGTTGCCTTAGTTACGGGGAAGCGTGGTGCAGGGGAGTGGCAGGGCGCCGGGCAATCGGTCCGGCCTCTCCGGTTGCCATGACGACAGTGCGTGCTGAGCAGGTGGTCTCGCAGCAAAACTCCTGGCCGCGCTATCCGGACCTGGGAGGGGGCAAAAGGAGTGGGAACAAGGTCAGGCTGAAGTGGTCCGCGTTTTTTCTCGCCTCCCCATTCCCATATGCAGCTCTGCTCTATACAAAGGGGCAGGAAGCCCCGGGCCGGCAGGCCGGCCACTTACAAGGATTCCATAACGTCTGCCTATAGGCAGAAAACAGGAGAGAGCCTCTGTAAAAGAAATCTTTAATTCTTGGGTCTGTCGTTGCCTTGAGATGGGGCAGACCATGGGCCTGAGCTCCTCCAAGCTCAGGGGGAAACGGTGGGCTGAGAGCCCTGGAGGAGCGCTGCAGCTGGGTGGATCCTCCCAAAATAGACCGCGGGCTTGGGGCGTGGAGCGCGGCTGCTGTCCTTGGTGCTGAAGCGACTCTGCTCTCGAGGCCTCGCCAGGCCTCTCCCAAATCCCCTCCCACCAGCAGGACACAGCTTATCCAGAGTTGACAGAGAAGCAAAGCCACTGCCTCTTCCCTCCGTCGTGGCCACAAGGGACTCAGGGTTCATCAGGAATTTGTGAATGTTGTAGGGAAAATGGGGTCAGCACCATCTGTGCTGAGCCTTCCGTGGCCTCCTTTTAATCCACAGGAACTCTGAGACGGTAAAATCGAAAGGGTAGAGAACCAAGAATTCTTCCCTGCCTTATTACTCAGGGGTTCTAAAGACTGCGAGAAGTAATGGTTGAAGGCCTAGGCGCTGGGGTCAGATGTTGAATTGTACTTTGTAACTTACTTCCTACCTGTGTGACCTTGGGCAAGTGACTTCTCTCCATGGCTTATTTTTCTCATATGTAAAATGAGACTCATGATGGTGCCTATTTAAGGATGAAGGTTAGTGTTCATTGATATTTGAAAAGCACTTAGCTTGTGTGCATTAGGCATAGAAAGTTCTCAAAAAATGTTGGCTGTTGGCTTGGCGCCTATAGCTCAGCGGCCAGAGTGCCAGCCACATACTGGAGCTGGTGGGTTTGAATCTAGCCCTGGCCTGCCAAACAACAATGACAACCACAACCAAAAATAACTGGGCATTGTGATGAGTGCCTGTAGTGCCAGCTACTTGGAAGGCTGAGGCAAGAGAATTGCTTAAGCCCAAGAGTTTGAGGTTGCTGTGAGCTGTGATGCCACAGCACTCTACCAAGGGTGACAAAGTGAGACTCTTCTCCAAAAAAAAAGCTATTATTGTTGTTACGGGGTTTTTTGTTTTTGTTTGTTTGTTTTCCGACAGAGTCTCACTCTGTTGCCCAGGCTGAAGTGTTGTGGCATTAGTGTAGCTCACAGCAACCTCAGACTCCAAGGCTCAAGCGATCCTCCTGCCTCAGCCTCCCCAGTAGATGGGACTACAGGCACTTGTCACAGTGCCCAGCTAATTATTTCTATTATTACTATTATTACTATTTCTAATGTTATTAAGTAGAGATGGGCTTTTATTATGTTGTTCAGACTAGTCTCACACTCCTGAGCTCAAGGGATCCTCTTGCCTCCAACTTCCAGTATTATGGGATTTTTTAAGTCAAGACATCTCTACTCTCTTTCTGCCTTGTATTTGCAGTGTTACTCAAGGCCTCTTCCCTCTATAGGCCTCAGTTTCTTTTTCTTTCTTTTCTTTTTTTTTTTTTTTTAAGACAGCATCTCACTCTGTCACCCTCGGTAGAGTGCTGTGGTGTCACAGCTCACAGCAACCTCCAGCTCTTGGGCTTAGGTGCTTCTCCTGCCTCAGCCTCCTGAATAGCTGGGACTACAGGCACCTGACACAAGGCCCAGCTATTTTGTTGTTGTTGTTGTTGCAGTTTGGCCTGGGCTGTTGGCAATATGGGGCCGGCGCCCTACTCACTGAGCCACCAGCGCCGCCTATTTATCTTTCTTTACAATGTGACGCCTGGGCCAAATCAGAGAATATAAATTGAAATGACTCCAAGATTAAGAAAGAGAACATAAAGAGTTGAGGACTATAGTCTTCTGGCAAAAATATGCCATCTTTTAAGGAGACAGCTGCTGCTCACCTCCACCCAGTTTTTACCCTTTGGGAACATGGACAAAGTGTTGCCACATCTTCCCAATTTTTCAAAGGAAGCCAAAAAAAATATTTTTTTGAGACAGAGTTTCACTCAGTCACTCAGGGTAGCTGGCACTACAGGTGCCCGCCACAGTGCCAGCTATTTTTTTAGTCGCCCTTGGTACAGTGCTATGGCGTCATAGCTCACAGCAACCTCAAACTCTTGGGCTCAGGCAGTTCTCTTGTCTCAGCCTACCAAGTAGCTGGGACTACAGGTGCCCACCACACTGCCTGGCTATGTTTACAGACAGGGGTCTCGCTCTTGTTCAGGCTGATCTTGAACCTGTGAGCTCAGGCAATCCACCCACCTCAGCTTACCAGAGAGCTAGGATTACAGGCGTGAACCACTGTGCCTGGCCTGTTTTTATTTTTTATTTATTTTGAGGCAGAGTCTCACTGAGTCATCCTGGGTAAAGTGCCATGGTGTCATAGTTCACAGCAACCTCACACTACTGGGTTCAAGCGATCCTCTTGCCTCCGCCTCCGGAATAGCTGGGACTACAGGTGCCCGCCATGATGCCTGGCTGTTTTTGTTTTTGTTTTTGTCATGTTTAATAGAGACAGGGTCTTGCTCTTGCTCAGGTTGTTCTTGAACTCCTGAGCTCAAGGGATCCTCCCTGCTCAGACTCCTAGAGTGCTAGGATTACAGGTGTGAGCCACCATGCCCATCCAGAAGCCATTAATTTTTGAAATCACCTGATTTAAAAGGTTGACTCTGTTTTTGGGGGGAGGGAGTTGTTTACTTTTTGAGACAGAATCTTACTTGCTCACCCTTGGTAGAGTGCTGTGGCATCTTAGCTCACAGCAACCTCCAACTCATGGGTTCAAGCAATCCTCTTACCTCAGCCTCCCAAGTATGAGACTAAAGGTACCACAATGACTGGCTAGTTTTTCTATTTGTAGTAGAAAAGGGGTCTCAAGCTTTGCTCAGGTTGGTCTTGAACTCCTGAGATCAGGCAATCCATCCACCTCAGTGTCCCAGAGTGCTAGGATTACAGGTGTAAGCCATTGTGACTGGCCTGGCTCTGTTTTTAAAATACTATGCAGGTCAAAGAAAATATGACTATAGGCTCGGCGCCTGTGGCTCAGTGGGCTAAGGCGCCAGCCACGTACACCTAAGCTGGCGGGTTC
>CAUYON010137823.1:0-35800 GCA_963573935.1 Arctocebus calabarensis | reverse complement strand
CAATCCTGGACAGAGGGGGGAGTAATTAAAAGTCAAGGAAGGTAGTCCCAGCTACTCGGGAGGCTGAGGCAAGAGAATCGCTTAAGCCCAAGAGCTGGAGGTTGCTGTGAGCAGTGTGACGCCACCGCACTCTACCCAGGGCGATAAAGTGAGACTCTGTCTCTAAAAAAAAAAAGTCAAAGAAGGGCTAGAGAGGAGGTTCCATGGAAGCAGTGTGAGACCACAGGGTCCCTCTCTTCACAGGATAATGTCTGCATGCACCTGACCAACTATGCTATCAACAAGCACAATGAAAATTTTGTCCGGGACGATGCTGTGGGCAGTAAGAGGTACTCCCTATTCTGGTTTCTCCTGGTTCCTCTGTCCCTTAGCCCCACAGTCTGAATGGCCCATGAAACCAACCTGGCTCTTGGAAGGCTGATTGCCCAGGAATCTCGGCCTTCACAGACCCTTGACCTGGGCTTGCACTTTGGAGCGCTAAGTGCAGCCCCAAACTGCACCCTGATAACTAATCCCTGCTCCAACATGTTAGTAGATCTTTAAAACCCAGGGGCCTAGGCATGAAATTAAAGTGCTAGGGAGGCTCCTGCCATAGTAAGGCCCCACTGGCATAGAAATTGGCCTTCGTCTGAGCACTGGGCCTCACAGGAAGCTGTCGACACTCAACAATTGGCTACAAGAGCACAACTATGACCCTGGAGAGCTGTGGGGGGACATCGAGGACATCATTATCAAAACCATCATCTCTGCCCATTCTATTCTTCGCCACAACTACCGAACTTGCTTTCCCCAATATCTGAGTGGAGGCACATGTGCCTGCTTTGAGATCCTTGGTTTTGACATCTTGCTGGACCACAAGCTGAAGCCCTGGCTGCTGGAGGTGAGGGTTATCTCCTGGGCTTTGCAAAACCAAGGTCCAGAGGCCTCCTTGACAGGACACTTGGGGTAGGAGTACACTGGAGCTGGAACAGGGAATGGGGGATGTGGAAGCCCTGGGATGGGTGGGACTCAGAAGAAGGCATAAGATCTCTACCCTTTTGACCTGCTGAGGTGGATCTTGGTGGTTTCTGGTCTCTATCATAGGAATCTAGGTTTGGGATTATCCCCAGTGTTCCTAATGTGAGCTGTGCCTTTAGGGAGAATGTATCTGCAGAGTCAGGCTATCTTACCATTCTGTGAATCAGAAGGTCTCTACAGCACAGTCCTGTGACTTAGAAACCAGAGGTTCCAACTGCCTTGGTTGGAGCCACCAGAGGGGGATGTCCCTCCTTGATACTCCAGTTAGGCCTATGAGAGACGACCGCCTGCTCAGAGGTCTGGCAAAGGGGCAGATAATGACTCCTCTTGGCAGGTAAACCACTCTCCAAGCTTCACCACGGACTCACGCCTTGATCGAGAGGTAAAGGATG
Source organism: Arctocebus calabarensis (assembly GCA_963573935.1). Classification (NCBI taxonomy): domain Eukaryota; kingdom Metazoa; phylum Chordata; class Mammalia; order Primates; family Lorisidae; genus Arctocebus; species Arctocebus calabarensis. Next base: position 34,391 of record CAUYON010137823.1, on the reverse strand, counting down.
CCCTTCTCTGTGATGCCATGACCCTTATCAACCTCCGGGGATGTGACAAAAGGAAGGTGATAGAGGAGGACAAGCGGCGAGTCAAGGAGCGACTCTTCCAGTGCCACCCACAGCCACGAGAAGCCAGGTGATGCTATTTGATGTGTATTTAGTTCTTTTTAACTGAGACAGGGTCTTTCTGTTGTCCAGGCCATAGAGCAGTGGCCTCATCCTAGCTTACTGCAGCTTTGAACTCCTGGGCTCATGTGATCCACCTGCCTCAGTCTCCTGAGTAGCTGGGACTACAGGTGCCACACCTGGCTATTTTCCTGTTTTTAGTAGAGACTGGGTCTCATTCTTGCTCAGGCTGGTCTCGAGCTGGGGCTATAGGTACCTGCCACAATGCCTGGCTATTTTTGTTCTTGTAGTTGTCACTGTTGTTTGCAAGGCCCTGGCCAGGTTCAAATCCTCCACCTGCTGTATATGTGGTTGGCGCCCTAGCCACTGGGCTATGGGTGCTGAGCTTGGTCTCAGCTTGAGATCAAGCTATCTTCTCACCGTGGCCTCCCAGAGAGCTGGGATTACAGGTGTGAGTTCCTAGCCAGTTATAATCCAGTTCCTGAGAGTAAAAGTCCTTCTCCAGAAGAAGGCAGTCTGGGGCTGATTAGCTATTAAGAACATTTTTTTATTTTATTTAAACTTTTTTTTTTGAGACAGAGTCTCACTTGGTTGCTGTTAGTAGAGTGCAGTGGCATCATAACTCACAGCAACCTCAGACTGTTGGGCTCAAGCAACTCTCTTCCTGCAACTTCCCGAGTAGCTGGTTCTACACGTGCCCCCCACAATACCCAGCTATTTTTTAGAGCTGGGGTCTTGCTCTGGCTCAGGCTGGTTACAAACTCATGAACTTAGGCCATCCACCCGCCTTGGTGTCCCAAAGTGCTGGGATTATAGGCATAAGCCACCACACCTGGCCCTTAAGAACATTTTCTGTGGCTTGGCGCCTATAGCTCAGCAGCTAGGGCCCCAACCACATACACGGGATCTGGAGGGTTGGAATCTAGCCCAGGCCTGTCAAACAACAATGACAACTACAACCAAAAAATAGCTGGGCTTTGTAGCAGGCACCTATAGTCCCAGCTACTTGGGAGGCTGAGGCAAGAGAATCGCTTAAGCCTAAGAATTTGAGGTTGCTGTGAGCTGTGATGCCACAGCACTCTACTGGGGGGTGACAAAGTGAGATTCTGTTTTAAAAAAATAAATAAACTGATTAAAAGTATGAAAAATCAAATATATAAATGTGATGTTTAAAACAAAATATTATCAGAAGTTTAAAAATTAATAGCCACCAGTAGGCACAGAAGAATTTATAGGTAAGTTCTAATATAAGGTATAAAAAACTAAAAAGTTAAATAAAAAGTTTTGGAGATAAGATAAGAAACACTCTCCAGATCATTTATTGAACTAGAAATAATCTTGATCCCAAACCCAGAAAAAGACAGCACCAGAAAGAGAAATTACCTACAGAGATGGAAATATACTATATATATAGTATTTATATATATAAATCCAGGTACATCCTTTTTTATAATGAGGAAATTGTTTTATATTCTGACCTGAATGAATTCACCCCTGGTATTTGAAGGACAATGTAGACCAAGGCTTTTCAAACTTCAATGTGCATGCAAGGCACCAGGTCATCTGGATAAATGAAGATTCTGGTTTAGCAGGGCTGGGGTGGGGCCTGAGAATCTGCATTTCCAGTACGTCTCTGCAGCTGCTGGCACACCTACAGATGCAACAGCATCAAGGACTGGTACTGAAGGAGATTTCCATCTGAGATAGGGTTTTAGAATAGAACACAGTCTCATCTCACCCCTATTTGTTTTTGTCTGGGTTATTTTCCTTCAGCTGGGTTCCCGATACAGTTATTAGAATTATTCACTGAACTCCTTGAATGGTTGGTTGACTTTGAGGGAGAAAAAAATCACTTTCCTTTATTTCAAAGAATACACTAGAACTATTTAATAAAATGCTAGGCTGATTATCATAGCTCAATTTACAATCGCTAAGATGTGAAAATGGCCTAAATGCCCACCAACCCAGGAATGGCTTAACAAGTGTGGTCTATGTACACTGTGGAATACTATCCACCCATTAATTAAACAGATGGAGGCTTCACATCTTATTATTAACATGGATGGAGGTGGAACACATAATTCTTAGTTAGGCATCGCAAGAATGGAGAAGCAAGAATCCTGTATACTCAATTCTGATATGAGGACAATCAATGACCAAGTACATGTGTGGGAAGGGGGGGTGCAAGGAGATGGAAGGAGGGGGGGGTGAGGGGACCACAGGATGTGACATACCTCTTGGGGATGGGACACAATTATAAGAGGGATTTTATTTAACAAATGCAATCAGTAACCTGGTTCTTTGTACCCTCAATGAATCCCCAAGAACAAAAAAAGATAAGTAATAAATACATAATAGATAGAAACTCAAAGAAAACCATGAACATAAAGGACTTGTTTAACCTCAAAGTGGAAATCCACCAAAAATATACAACAAACATCGTATGTAAGAGTTAAAGTATTAGAATCGAGCACATGAAAGTCAGGGCGAAGCGAAAATGCTCATTCTCCCTGTTTCAGGTCAGCAGCGTGTTTGAGGTCTGAGTCAGCACTGTGAGAAGAGACAAAGAAATTAAGATAAGGGTTAAAAAGAAAACTGCCTAATGATATGACTGCCTATGTTTGAAATCCAAATGAATCTAAAGATTAATTTGAATTAATGCAAATTTAGAAAACTCGATGAATATAAGATCAATTTAGAGATATTAATTAAATGTTAAAACACAAGTGGCACACAAATAAAAACTTTAATTAAAAGAGATACTATTTACAATGGTGACAAAAATAGAGTTTGTGGGAATAACTATATAAAACACGGGATAAGATTTACAGCAAAAAATTACAAAACTCTATTAAAAACAAAGAAATGGGACCTCAATAAATGGAAACATATAACATGTTCATGGGCAGAAAAATCTTAACATCATAAATATGCCAATTCACATGAAATTATTCTATAAATTTTATTTAATTCCACTGAAAATTCCAACAGAGTTTTGCATGGTGCTAGTCGTTAATTTTAGGAAGATGAAGGAAGGGTCACAAATAACCAGCATGAATTTGAAGAACAAGATAGGAAGAATCATTTTATCAGATAGCAAGATGCATTTCTGAGCTACAGTAATTACCATAGCGCAGTATAGGTCCAAGAAGAGACAAATGGATCAACAGAACAGGATAAAAGTCTCAAAACTGAACCACACCACATGAAAACTGGATTTAGGGGGAAAAGAAAAACAACGCAAATTCTTAGGTAATCAATAAATGATACCGGGACTCTTGTCTCACAACATACACAAAAATCAATTGCAGTTAGAAAAAAACTAGAAAGCAACATCTTATGATTTTTAGAATACACATCTAAAAGGTGATTTTTATGTCATTCAAGTAAGAAACTGTTTTGGGGCAAACACATATGCACATACATGCAGCAAGAAAAAATAAAATTTTAGTTTATTCAAAGAAAAACAACTTCTTGAAGACAAAGAAAGAAAAATGAAAAGGAAACATAAGGTGAAAACATGAGTCACAGACTGCAAGGAAAATTTGGCAATTGCGATGCATAGAACGAAGAATTAATATAAAAAGTGTGAAAAGAAAAATAAGGAAAAAAGAAAAATAAGGAAAAAAAAACTTAGTAGGGAAAATGGGCAGTTCACAAAGAGGAACACCAAATGGTCAATAAATACATAAAAAGATGCTCACTAGTAATTAGGAAAACACAAATTAAAACAACAATAAGATATTATTATATGCTCCACAAATTGACTACTCTCACGCACCCTAGAGAGATTGTAAACTGGTAAACGATTTTATTAAGCAACTTGGCAATATTTAGAAATTTTGAAGATGCCTTTATCCTACACCCAGTAATTGTCTCTCATATGTGCCCAGGGCCATATACAAGAATGTCATCACAGCATAGTTTGTGGCAGGTGGAAACAACTCAAATGTCTCAGAACAAGAGAAGAGCAAACGGTGGTATAGTCCTAAGGTGGACTATTCTACTGTAATTCAAATGAAGGAATAGTATGTATTTCTATCTATCTGTGCATCATGGGAGCAAATCAAATCTCAGAAATGTGAAGTTGCATGAGTTGGGCAAGGAAATGAAGGTTATAACCAAACTGAGATCATCTTACAGCAGTTCAGACTCATGGACAAAAAACATGATATTTTATTTACTCATATACAAATGCATTAGGAAAGAAAAACCTAATAACTACATAATTATGGAGACCTTCAAGAGAGAAAGAAAGGAGCAAGGGGAATGAATAAGGGATTCAGTTTATATGTAATGTTATATTTCTCCAACAATGAGATATGAAATAGATTTAGCACATATGTTAAGATACTAGGGAAAGTGGATATTTAGTAGATTTTTTGGTTTTATTATTCATATTTTCCTATATGTTTGGGATATTCAATTATAAATGTTGCTAGTTAATAGTGTTTGCTTAACATGGGTGCAAATTTTCCTTCTTAATGGTTGATACACTCAATGTATTTCTGTTGCAATGTCTTTTTTTTAAAGATCAGACCATGAGTTCCCCCCAGTCCCTCTTGCCTCACACATGCCACCTAGGTGACAGTCATTCTTCGGTCACTACCAGGAGTTAAAGTTGTAGACACTATATTTTACTAGAGACTCCTGTCTCCCCCTGCTCTACTTACCATGCCGTATTTTCTTAATACTGTAAGAAATGAAACAGAATCCACAGCTTGCAGAACTGTGCTATAATCCGCAACAGATAAAGTCTACGGAGCCATGACACACCAAACGCACCGTATTTTTTAGATACCAGCTATTTCAGACTCTTATGTTCCCAAATGAGACACAGACAAACTGTTTTAACAATAACTTGTCACGGACTCAACATATTCCAAAGACAGACCACCAAATGTTCCACGATTCAACTGGTTTACACAATCTGACCAGTCCCTGCTCAATTTCTGCTTAGAGACTTGTGTCCCATAGACCAGGCACCCTAACTACTGGCCTGCTAACACTCTCTGAAGGTGTTGTGCCTGCGTGCTCAGCAAGTTGGGTTTTCCTGGTCGTATTTGACTAGGGAACTGACAACACTGTGGGAAAAAATACGGACTTTGGCTGTCCCAGTGTGGCTCCTGCATAAGAGTGGCTCAGTATCTCTGGCCGCTTTCTTTCTACTTTGTGCCTCCCATCTCTGGCTGTATTAACCTACTTACAGGTTTCTAAGCGGAACACATCTTTCCTCCCTCGGCCCTCTGCCTCTTCTGCTCCTTCAGCCATGATACCCTTCCCTACTTGCTTGATGTGATGGTTCCCCAGCATTCTTTCCCCAGCTCAGGAAGGTCTTTCTCTGGGAAATCTTCCCTGGCCTGTCTGCAACAGGGCCCCCCAGTACCCTATGCTTCCCTATACAACAGCAATTAGCACACCTGTATTTCCATTTTCTGTTTTCTTATCTGTCTTTCACCCTAGGCTAGCAATTCTCTTCCCTGATTGCATTTCGGAAACACTGGGAAATGTTAAAAATTCTGACTTATTGGTAGGAGGCATGGCCTGGGTATCCGGATTATTTAAAAACACTCCAGTGGTTCTAGTGTTTTGCTAAGGTTGGAAATCATTGCGCTGGTTGGTGAGCTCTCGGAGTGCAGGAGGGATCTTATTTGCTATCACAGCACTGACAGCTAGCCCGTGCTGGACACTTGACAAATGTTTACTGAGTGCATGGAAGGTCACCATGGAGAGCCATGTTCTACTTCGGACGTGAAATACGCCGCCAGCTTGCTGTGTCACTATATTTAGCAAAAGTACTTGGCAGAACTTTGAAAATAACAGATATAAATCAATTATAGAATTATTACAATTTATTAGAGTTATTGGTTTCATATGTCAGACTCTCTCACAGGATTGCAAGTTCTTTGCGAGACAGTATCTTATCATTTTTAGAGGTACATGACCTATAAAATGTCTCCCAGTCACATACTTTATCTATTTAATGCACCATATATTGGATGATCTCAGTTTACACTAATCATCAAGATCTCCCATGGGCCTGTGCTGTTGGACAATGACACCGTCCCACTCCTCAAGACAATCATTTCCATCATGTCGCACCGCCCCCTCCCCCACACGCCCTCCATCATTCTCAGATGTGCCTACTGACCTTGCTTCCTTCTTCACTGAGAAAGTTAAGACTGTTCAGACAAGCACTGCCTTGGACTCGCCACCCCTGCACCTGCCTGCCAGGACTGGGCCCTGCGCCTGACCTCCAAGGAGCACCAGGTCCTGCTCTCTAGTGCAGGATGGAGGACAGTCTCCCATCTCATCCCGTATCCCCTCCTGCAAGTCATTCTTTTCTCTGTATGGACCATTCCTGGGTATAGAGTGTACATGTGTCCTTGCTCATTTCAGTGTTTAAGAATAAGCCTTCCCCCTTTTTCTTTTGGACTTGACTTCCTGGCTCCCCCTGTAGAGAAAAAACAAGCAAACAAACAAAAAACACTCCTCAAAAAAGCCGTCTCATTCATTGTCCTATTCATCTCTTCAGATTCTCTCTTAAATTTTCTTCAGTCAGCCCTTTGCTCTCAACACACATCAGAACATGGCTTTGAGGTTGCTGTTGAGCTCCCTACTCCCAAATCTGATAGTCAGTTCTCTGGCCTCATCTCATTTGACCCACTGACAGCATTTCACACATTTGATCACTCCACCTTCCCTGACAGTCTTTCCTCACGTGGCTTCCAGGACACCGTGCTCTGGGTTTTTTTCCTGCCTCGTTGGCCAGTCCCCTGCTCTGTATCTTCGTTTCTTCACCTAGTCCTTAATATTGCAGTTTGCAAAGATTCGATCTTGGCCTCCCTTTTTTGAGATGGAGTCTCACTCTGTCACCCTGGGTAGAGTGCTGTGGCATCATAGCTCACAACAACCCAGTCTCTTGGGCTCAAGTAATCCTCCTGCCTCAGACTCCCAAGAAGGTGGGACATTTTATAGGTCATGCACGAAAGTAGCCACGAATCCTGGCTACTTTTTCTATTTTTAGTAGAGATGGGGTCTTGCTCTAGCCTCTGTCTCCCATACCCAAGATGACAAGGTGGCCCCCAGACAAGCAGAGCCTCTTTTTTAGTCTCTTTCTGAAGCCCTGGTCCCTTCTCCCTAGCCAGATCATATGTAGGCTCCCTGAGGACAAGAATGTGCCTTGTTTGAAGCCCAAATAGCGCAGAGCACAACATCCCACACATGGAGCTTGTCTGCAAAGTGCCCCAAGGCATAGGCAGTAGAGCAGGTGGGGTCAAAAGGAACCTGTTTTTATAACTTTCATCTCATCATGAAAACCCAAATTCTATTTTTTTTTCCTTTTGAGACAGAGTCTTATTCTGTCATCCAGGGTAGAGTACCATGGCATCATCATAGCTCCTAGCAACCTCAAACTCTTCGGCTCAAGCCATCCTCCTACCTCAGCCTCTTGAGTAGCTGGAACAACAAGTGCCCACCACAACCCTTGGCTAGTTTGTCTATTTTTAGTAGAGATGAGGTCTCAGTCTTACTCAGGCTGGTCTTGAATTCCTGAGCTCAAGCAATCTGCCTGCCTCAGCCTCCCAGAGTGCTCAGATTACAAGTATGAGCCACCATACTTGGCTCTTTTTTCCTAGTCTCATTCGCTCCCTTGGGAATCTGATTTGGTGTCATGGCTTTAAACAGAATTAATACGACTTCCAAATGTATGCATGTAGTAGGTGCCAGAGTTGCAGGAGTGTACACAGAATTACCTGCTCTTCAACACCACTTACATCTAACAGGCATACTAAAAGCAATATCCTCAACACTGAACCCACACCTGAACTCCCAAATGATGTGCACTCACAGCTTCATCATTTCAGCCAATGACCAGTCCATTCTCCTGTGGTCCAGGCCAGACTTTCAGTCATTTCTATCTCCTTCCTTTCTCTAATATCCCAAACTCAGTCCATCATATATTCATGTACCCCTACCTTGGAAGTATATCCAGAAAAGGATTGCTTTTCTTTCTCTCTCTCTCTCTTTTTTTAAATTTCAGGTTAATGTGAGCTTACAAACAACTAAGTACAATATTTGAATGTTAGGTAAAGTCCTTCTTGTAGTTACATCCGTGCCCAAAAGGTGTGCCATACACCCCTACATTGTGTTCATAAGTGGGAGACCCACAGCACCCTCTTTCCCTCCCTCCCTCATTCCTCCTCCTCCCAACTTGAATTGAAATGAGTTTTCTTCTATGTCGGCATGAATTAGATTGTCTCCTGGCTTCATATTAGTATTCAGTACATTGGATATTTGCTTTTCCATTCTTATGATACTTTACTGAGAAGAATGTGTTTCAACTCCATCCAGGTTAATACAAAAGATGTGATTTTTTTTTTATACATATACTGTAGTTTGTTAATCCATTCCTGAGTTGATGGGAATTTAGGTTGTTTCCACATCTTGGCAATTATAAATTGAGCTGCGATAAACAATCTAGCGAAAATGTCTTTATGATAAAATGATTTCTTTTCTTCTGGGTAAATGCCTAGTAATGAGATTCTGGGGTCAAATGGGAGGTCTAATTTGAGTTCTTTGAGGAGTCTTCATACTTCTTTCCAAAGAGGCCGTATTAGTTTGCAGTCCCACCAACAGTGTAAAAGTGTTCTCCTGTTTCCACATCCACACCAACATCTGCAACTCTGGGACTCTGTGATGTGAGCTAATCTTACTGGGGTTAGGTAATATCTCAGGGTGGTTTTGATTTGCATTCCCATCTATCAAGGGGCAAGAACAGTGCCTTCTCTGAGGAAGCCAGAGGAATGGTTAACAAACAAACGAGTGGACGGCTTCTCAATGGCTTCAGGGCTAGAGCCCTGGCCTGGGCCTGGGCCACCTCCAGCACTTCCATGGTTAATACAGTATTCTCCTTCCTGTTCTCCCTGTATCTCTGTATCTCCATTTACTCACACCCATCCACCCCAAGTCTCAACATAGCAGCCAAACAGCTCATGATTCTTTTCAAGTGTAAGTTAAATTCTATGGCTCTTCTGTGCAAAGTCCCCCACCCCAGGCTGTCAATTTCTGTCACAGTAAAACCCTGTGTCCTCACAACGACCCGCAAGCCTCTCCCTATAGCATCCTGTTACCTTTGTTACCTTCCCATTAATCTCTCCACCTCACTCAGGTGCAGCTAAACTGCCCACTTTGCTCTGCACTGAACCAGCCAGCAATGCCCCACGGGGCATCTGTACTGCCTGACCCTCACCTGGACTCTAACTCCCCCTGATGACCTCCGGACTCACATCTTCATTTCCTTTAAAGATTTGCTCAAATGTCAGCTTATAAATGATGCCAACCTTGAATCCCCTGTTAATATTGCATCCCGCTGTAGCCCCGAAACTCCTGATCCCTGAACCTTTATCTAATTTTTGCTTTTGTTGTTATTGTTCTACCCAAGCACTTGCCTGAAGGCACATATGATTTATTGATTTATTAGGTTTAGCATTGATTTTCCATGTTCCCCCTTGAGAACCCAAATTTAAAGAGGGCAAGGATATTTGCTTAACTCACAGATGTACAAAAAGCACCTTCCAGAATACCTGGTGATAAGTGGGTGCTCAGTAGATATTTGCTGAATGAATAAACCACACATTTTTTGTATTCTTAAAGATCCTTCCCAAACATAATAAACGCCTCTTTGTGTCATTCACGCAGTTCCAATACCCTCCCTTGGATTAGTGAGAGCATACACATTGTATTGTACACACCCACACACAATCACATATTTCTTACATCCTTTCACTTGTTCCATATTTTCCATTGACCACTTTCATATCGATCATTGACACTGGCGCTGAACTAAACATTTTACGGAAACTATCTCCAAACTCATGATAACACTGAAAGAGACACATAATTATTGCCATATTAACAACTAAGAAAACGAAGCTTAGAGGGACTTAGTAATTTTTAACACAATAAACCATAGTTAGGATTTGAATCCAGTAGTCTCCATAGCAGCTGAGGCTCTGACCTTCAACATTCTGCCACCTGCATAAGAGAGCCAACACAAGAGAGGCTGGATCCCAATTTTGTTCTTTTTGTACTTCCCACCAGTACTTCATACAATAAGGAATACTCCTGACAAAGCAAAACACAACTTCCGGGATAAATGGCCACTGAGCATGCGCACAGCACCGTCTACTCCCGCCCACTGCAGCCACCATGCTGGAGCCAAGTCATCCTTCCCACTTTTTACCTGATGCAAAAATAAATAAATAACTGTGAAAAAAAAATCCAATCTCTGTTTGGAGGCATTAAATCCCCTCTCCTTTCCAGATGGCTGGGAGATTTTTCCCAGGTGGTAAATATATTATTAAGAACTCATTTCACCGTGAAATTGACTATTCAAAACACAGACAGAAGTTAATATATTAGGACAACCTGTCTGAAAACTCGCGTTAGAGAAAATTTATTTTTGTTTAATATAAAACCTAGTATTATACACAACCTCTTTCTAGTTCAGGCAATTAAAGGCATCTCTGGTTAGAACATGTGTGCCAATGTCAGGGAGGGTAACCACCAAAGAGTCAAGTCTCTCTACTAGGAACCGGAGATTACACCTGCCCTGTGGGGCCTTACATCATGGCAGTCAATGACCATGGGTCCACACCATGTGCTCCACAGCCCTTGGGTGCACGGTAACTTTCTTCATCCAGGAGGTGGAACCAGTTTAAAAATCCCCAGCTGAGCTTGTCTAGGGTGGCCTTCAAATGTGATAGATAGGGACCTTCCAGGGCAAATGCAGTAGAATTATTATTTCTTAGGGGTGATCTGTTTCGTCATTAGAAAAATTGTATTAAGCACAAAAAGAAAAAGAGCTTACAGTGAGGACCTAACAAGTGTCCTAAATATTAACTCACTCATGCATTCTTGAATCACTCTTCAATAACCAGGCTTCGTGGTTAGACTACAAAGACAATCACTAGAATGGGACACAGTCTACAGTGAATACCTCATCACAGTGAAAAGAGGGTTTTAAGATGTCCCAATATAATAGAAAACCCTAGTGTCATGACTTATTGCTTAACTGAGGAGGAAGGGTCAGAGAAGGCATAGCAGAGGGAGAGGTGCCTTTTGAAATGATATTCAACAAGGAATAAACTTGGTAGGAGCCTGTGTGGAAATCTGTATCATACAGCGGGTCCCACCTACCTTAGTCTTGAGGGTGATGTGGCTAAGAAAAAATATATATATATATATATTCTTCCTTCCCACCAGAGTATTTTTCATGTTAGTATATATGTACTTCTGTACCTGTATTCTTTCATTTTAAGTTTTATTAGTCATTTAAAGTTTAAAGACAGAATGGAAAATAGCTCATAGCTTTTATGTAGGGGACATTTGGGTTCCCTGTAGGCCTCACAAGAGCCTTCCCTTTGGTTTCAAAATGAATACCTTCAGGAGTGACAGAGTTATTTCTAACCACACAATGAATCTGCTATGCATCACCAGTAGCAAAATCAAACTGACACCTAAATAATGGCCATTAAAGAATTTCTTAATTTAGTCAATTATTTTGATCCAACTAATTACTCAGTTAAATAAGAATTCATTCAAACAACTGCCTGGAATCCTTTTTAAAAAAAATAGTTCCAGAGTAATTACTAAACCAGTAATTAATAATCCCCTGAGGAACAAAAGCATTTTTCACATAGTTAAAGTAAACAAAGAATCCCTTATTGGATAACTGACTTCTGTAGCAATTCAATAAAGATTCAACCATTTATAACATGGAGAAAAACATACAGAGAACATGTTTATTGGAAAATCATTGTAAATGAATTTGAATTTCCAGGCTTAGACAAATTGCATGCTGATATACTCAACAAACTTATTAATGTAATTTAGAAAATATTAATTCATCCCTTCATTCATACATCAAGCATTTACTATCTACATATTGTGTTCTAAGCATTAATCTGTTGCGGTGGCATATAAAATTGAGAATTTCCTCAATAAAACTTTTAATTCATTCCCTATTTAGATCAAACAAGATTTAGAGGGAAGTTTACAAGATGAAAAAGCAAGAATTCTGACTTAGAAAATTTCCTTAGTTTAACAGAATTAGAATTCCATGACAAACCATGGAAAACAGAAGACTATCTAGGTAACGGAGGGTGGCTAGTATCCTAATTATTTTTAAGAAAAGCTTTATTGAACTATAACATATTTAATACAAATGGAAAAACTTAACACATAAGTATATAATCTGATAAATACTCACAGTGAATATAACTGCATTATCACCAGATGAAGAAACAGAACATCACCTGTACTCAGAAGTCCCTTCTTCCCACACTCCCTCTCTCTACTCCCCAAAAGTATCAACACTATCCAACATTATCCTGACTTCAATGTGTAGGTCATCTTTGCTCATTTTTACACTACATTAACAGAATCATTTGTTATAAATTCTTCAGTATCTGGCTTCTTTTGTTCAATATTATATTTGTGAAATTCTCCCATGACATCTGTATGTCTTAGTCTTGAGTTCTATAATAATTCATCAGATGAATATGTCCCAATTCATGTATCTATTTGACTGTTTACATTAGTATTGTTTCTAGTTTGGGGCTGAAAAATTGTACAGCTGTAAACACTTTTTAAAAATATTGTTTAGTGGGTATATGTATCTAAACTTGAAGAATCTATGTCAGAAGCAATAATGTGAGGTTCTGTAATTAATAAATCTAAATAATTTTCCACAGTGTTTGCACCAATTAGGTTCTCAGCAAAAAGGTATGAGAGTCTATTTGTTCTACGTTTTCATTAGCACTTAATATTGTCAGTTTCTTTAGTTTTAGCCATTATAAATAATACACATTAATATATCATTGTAGTTTTAATTTATATTACCCTAATGATTAGTGTAGTTGGGTCCCTTTTAAATTTTTGATCTCTTATGAAGTGCTTGTTTAAATATTTTCTCCATTTTACTGGATGCCTATCTTTTTAATTTTGATTTATAGGAGTTCATCTTAGAGTTCAGTCTTTAGTAAGTTATGTGTGTAATGACTATCCTAACTACTCAGACCAGAAAGCTTAAAATCAATCACCAGCAATATTCAAGATGAGGTATGAGTACTGAAATGGCCTCCAAGATACAGATACATACATTTATTTGACAATTTTAATTTGCCATTTTGAATAGTTAAGATGAGACTTGTGCATTGAATTTTGTACAATAGCCCAAAAACAGGGAAATGGCTTCAGATCTGAGCCCAGAGAGATATGCTAAGTCTAAGCAGAAAACAAAAATAGGGATTTACCACTTCTAAAATCTCCTATTGCATTTGGACACCTAATCTCCAGATTGTAAACCCTGGGAGGGAAGGGATTTTTTCAGACCTTGTTCGCCTCTGTGTTTTTCAGTGCTGACAGCAGTACTGAGCACGTGTTAAGCATGAGAAAGATGTTTATTAAATCAACCAACAACTGGGTTACAATGGTGGGGACCTCTAAGAGGATTTTGGCTGCCTAACACCCACCCATAGTAAACATTAACTCCACTGTACACGTTAGACATTAAAGAAGCAGATATTTTAGGTCACATATCCAGTGGAGGGGAGTTAACAAGGTGATTTAAATCATGAGTTATACAGCAAACGTGCCTAAATTCAGATTCTGGCTCTAGGACTAAGTAGCTGTGTGAACAGGGTTTAGTGACGTAATCTCTCCTTGCCTCAGATTCCTCATTTGTAAAGTCCAGCTAATAATGTTACCTATTTCACTGTGTTACTATGCAGATAACATAAATCAATACATGTAAATTACTACCAGCAGACTGCGCTTAGAAGCAGAGCTCACTAAGTGTAGTGGTGGTGGTGATGGTGTGATGATGGTGTGAGGGAGCTTTGTCAGAAAAGAAGCTCCATATGATCAGACCTCATCCTGCTTACTCAAAGCTACCACCCTTAGCACAGTGCCTGCCACGTGGTAATGATCTCATAAACAGTTGTTGTCTGAGTAAAAGAGGAACGAGTAATTAGTCAGAAGCAGAAACCATGAAATTGACTCAAAGATGGGGCCTAGGCCACAGGCAAGGTAAATACAGAGTGAGGAGGGAGGCAGCCCCTAAGCCTGAGCCTTCAGGAATTTCAGCCTTTAAAAACTTGCCAAAGGAGCATGAGGATGGTGGGCTCTGAGCCCCCTAACGCTGAGTAGCACCAAGGCAGAGGAATGAAGCTCAATGGACAAAGGCAGGACAGAGGAAATCAGGATTAAAAAGAGACTTTCCATATGCCAAGTGTTCTCTCACCTGTAGCACTCCTCAGGCCGAGAGACTGTGGAAGTATTCCAGAACTTTAACTAATCCCAGGTAGAAAGGGAGGAGACTGTAGGGTGGGAAGGAGAACAGGTGGAATTCATAAAACTTTGGAGAAAATGCCTTGAGAGTAATTATATGAAGATTTGTCATTGAGAAAAATGGAATCTTGGAACAGAAATTGAGTGGTTGGAGTAGAGTCCGTGCATGTGAATGATGCATCTTCTCATCTTTAACCATAAGGCAACACTATCTCATCAGGAAAGGAGACAGAGCCCTTCAAGATACAGGGGTTAATGGAAAAGATGGTGGAATGGGAGAGAGACCCACTATGTGCTCATGTCACTGGATATGACTTTAAAAGACCTCAATTCCTGAGGGGGGATGTTTGTTAGCCTTGACAGCCACCTACTGACTCCCATGGAAGCCAGCGTTGCCCTCACCCATGCATGTTCAAGGGATGGCCCCAGTACACTGCCTTTCAATATTTGAGGAGCGCCTACCTCTGGTTGTCTTGGGCTGTGCCTCTGAGATTAATGTTGGGATCCTCTGCTGGTCTGGTCGGGTTTTCCTTCCTTCATGCTATTGCTTGCCTTTATGCCCAGCCCCTAGCCCAGCTACACCTCCCACAGCCTCCCCACCCCTTGCCACCCCATATGCTTTGAGCCTAGAACCTGAATCTCAGGTCAAATCAAGTCTCTGGATCTGAGTTGTGATGCTGAGAGGCAAGAGCTTTATTCACAAGTGAAGCCTACTGGAAATGCCTGGAGCTTGAATCCAGGTAGATCTAGGCCAGGATCTTGGCTTTACCTTTAGTGACCTAGGGGAGTTGAGCAAGGTCTTTGACAGTAACCCATTAATTTTGACTTTCCTCATGTATAAATAAATAAAAATTGTACCTATTTCAAAAAATTGATGTAAGAATCAAAAATGATACACTGTATTTAAAACCCCAAGTACAGTGCGTGGCATAGGCAACTCTCAATAGGTGGTGACAGTGGCCTAAAGCAGTGGTTGACACTGTAGCCAAGTGGCTCAACATGGCACTTTATGACCTGGTTTTAAGGTTAGGAGCATGGGCCTGGAATCAGGTGGGTGTATAACAGCTCTCTGGCACTGACTAGCTGGGTAATCTTAGAAGAGTAATATCAACCCCTCTGTGCTTTAGTTTTCTTTCCTATAAAATATGGATAAAATTAATATCTACTTCATCAGGCATGTGGAGAATTAACCAAGATAGTGTGTGTGAGGCACTTAGCACTTTTCCTGGAACATATTTAGTGTCGCCAATGTTAGCTATTGATAACAATAATAGAAAGTGAATTAGTCATACTGGCACAGTTAAGATATGTCAATCCACGAATGGATTGATAAAATGTGACCATAGAATACCATGTATATCATGGAATACTATGCAGCCTTAAAGAAAGATAGACTCTACCTCTTTCACATTTACATGGATGGTGCTGGAACATATTCTTCTAGCAAAGTATCTCAAGAATGGAAGAAAAAGTATCCCATGTACTCAGCCCTACTATGAAGTTAATCTATAGCTTTCATATGAAGGCTAAAACCCAGTTATAGCACAAGAAATGGGGAAAGGGGCAAGAGAGGGAGAGGGAGGGGGGAGAATGGGTGGAGGGAGGGTGATTGGTGGGATCACACTTACGGTGCATCTTACAAGGGTACAAGTGAAAATTACTAAATGTAGAATATAAATGTCTTCATATAGTGATTAAAAGGCCATAAAGGCTATGTTAAATAGTTCAATGAAAATATTCCAGATTGTATATGAAGTCAACACATTGTGTCCCATGAATGCACCAAAGTACATAATTATGATTTAATAAAAATTTTAAAAAAAGATATGTCAGAGTGAGCAGGTCCAGCTCAGACCTTTGGGGCTGCCAAGCTAACATTCTTTCAAATGCACTACAATTCTTTAATAAAAAATAAGGAAGGATACCTAAGAAAACATGTGAATCTGATATATGTGGTAGGAATTATGACTCCTATTCAAAATACAGCTCAGAAGATACATTTTGTGAGCTTAGTATTTTCTGGGCTAGTTACTATTAAGGAGAAAAACTTAATTTCATGAGTAATAATGACAAGTCTAATCTTATCATCTCACAAATATTGTATTCCCTCTATGAGCAATAGCAAAATTAGTCCATAAGTACTGAAGGAGAAATCTCCCCACCACCAACACCTTATAACAGGGCAGTCTAAATTATATTTAAAAATTAGTTTATCATTTGGGTAGAACTTAACAGTTTTCAAAGAGTGTTCTCATATATTTGTATAAGTATGCATGTGTTTATGTGCATACATATATACATACATGTATATATTTACATTCACATACATGTACACATAAGACACACTTCACATACATACAATTTCCCTCAGTTGATCCTCAAAGTGACTCTGAGGAAGAGCATCTATTATTTTCCTCACTTTATAGCCAAGGAAGACGAGGCTTATTGAGTTTTAGTAACTCATCTGAGGCCACAGAATTAGCAAGTAAGGAACCAAAGATCTGATGCCAGCTCCTGCTTTGAGTTAACCTGCCCTGAGCTGCTTCACACCCAAGCTGAGGGTGAAGCCGAGATTAATTTTCATAGGCTATTGGGATTTATCACAACAAAACGTGTCCTGTACTGGGATTAAAATTAAAGCTTGTAGTAAATTCTTTACTGCTAGTGAGTTTATAGAAGCATGATTCTTTTTTACCATCAAAGAACAAATATACAGGTCAAAGCCTCCTCGGGGTCTCTCTGGGTTTTTCCCTTAGAAGTGAGGTTTCTTTGTAATGATTGCTTTGCCAAACATCACATGCTCAGTCCCCTGGCCATTGAGTCTGTATTTGGTCTCAGACTCTGACATTGAGTTAGCAAGTGAAAAAATTACTCTGCCCCCATGAGTGAGGAGAGAAAGCCTTATGCATACATATGACCTCTGCTTTTTTTTCTCCTCTAACACCTAGAATTTGAAACCACTGTTTATGCTTGTGTCTGAATGTGTGTGGTTTGTTTTGATGGGTGATTTGGGAGTTTGAGTGGGTTTGGGAACAAAGTATATCCATTTTTATGCAGAAAAATCATCCTCTGTAGGAAAACTAATATTGATTTTGTTATTTTGTATACATACATATATATATGTACTAGGCTTTTCACGTGTGTGTATTTATATTTATATACATACGTAAATATATATAGTGTGTGTAAACCAGACTCCTTTGTTCTCAGCCTTCAGCAGCAAGTACATTGATTTTGACATCATTTGTGTCTTTGTGAATATTTAAGGAGATCTTATAAACCCTGAGAAAATCTAAACATTGGGCTGACCTGAGAGTAGTAAAGTAATATTCAATCTCTCTAATTTAGGGCTAGCTTCAGACTATCCAGTAATTAATTTTTTTCTGAAAAGCTATAGTGTAAACACAATGCCAGAATGCTCTTCCCTAGAATTTAAAGAGAGTTTTTCCTGGTGAAAGTGATTTTCTACATAATTCTCTCCCCTAGAATTTAAAGGGCGGTTTTCTTAGAGAATGTGAAAAGTTTACATATTTACTCATTGAGGAGTGAGAAGGCTTTGGTAGTGGATTGAAGGTTATACAAACTACTTGGAGACCTGACCTTCTGTAGATTTGGGACAGTCAGCACATCCGGGTTGGGGATTCCATCAGAATTCACACATAGCCTGGGCTACTGTGGGTGGACTTCACAGGCTGAGATGCAGTGCTCTATTCTGCCATTTTCAGCTGTGAAGACTCAGGCCTGTCATCTGATTTCATGGCAGAGTTTGCTCAGAAGTAAAAGGGGCACTAGTGCTTTTACATATCCATGGTGGGGCTTCAGCATAGATCCAATTTGTTAATGTGCTTTGTAAGCAACAGCAGCCACAACAATTTGGTTGCTTATCAAATTTTTTACAAATGTAGACCTTAAAAAGACGCCCCTCCTCCAATATCTTCGAAGCTACTACCTTCAGTTTAAAATGTGAATCCTAAACAGCAAAAGGTCTTTTCTGAAATGATAGGGAGGATTGGTGCTCTGGAAGTTCTAATCAATGGATCTAAATTTAGGTAAAGGGGTGATGAAGGAGACTGCATGATCTTGAGCTTTGGATATAAGTGAGCATATTTACTTGTATGTGTAACAGATAGAAACAGACATGGTCATGGTAGGGTAATAATAACTAATTGCACTGAAGGTGTAATTGCAACTTTGAAAGTGGGCTTTAGATGTTCTAAAACTTTGAAAGTATAATAGAGACAAGATCAGTGAGAAGAATAGAGGAATAAAGAAACTGAGGCAGTAAAAGTTGTATACATTGATCTAGTTTGGAGAGATACTGTGGAACATGGTGGGAAAAGAGAGGATGTTCATAAGCAGATAATACTAGCGTTGGTGGGCTCGGTGCCTGTGGCTCAAGCAGCTAAGGCACCAGCCACGTACATCTGAGCTGGGGGGTTCGAATCCAGCCCGGGCCCACCAAACAACAATGGTGGCACCAAACAACAATGTTGGCTGCAACCAAAAAATGGCCTGGCATTGTGGCAGGCGCCTTTAGTCCTAGCTCCTTGGGAGGCAGAGGCAGGAGACTTGCTTGAGCCCAGGAATTGGAGGTTGCTGTGAGCTGTGATGCCACAGCACTTTATCCAGGGTGACAGCTTGAGGCTCTGTCTCAAAAAAAAAGAAAAATACTAGTCTTGGTGGTGGTGGTGGTGGAGGTGGTGCTGGTAATGTTGGTGATGATGGTGAAGGTGGTGATGTTGGTATTGGTGATGATGGTGAAGGCAGTGGCAATGGTGATGGTGGTGCTTTTGATGATGATGGTAAAAGCAGTGGTATGGTGATGATGGTGACGGTGGTGGTAATGGTGATGATGGTAAAGGTAGTGGTGATGATGATGATAGTGATGTTGGTAATGTTGGTGATGGTGATGTTGGTGATGATGGTGAAGGTGGTGGTGATAGTGATGATGGTGATGATAGTGAATGTGGTGGTGATGGTATTGATGATGGTAAGGGGGGTGGTGATGGTGATGGTAATGATGATGAAGGTGGTGGTGATGGTGATAATGGTGCTGTTGGTGATGATGGCAAAGGCGGTGGTAATGGTGATGATGGTGAAGGTGGTGGTGATGGTGAAGATGGTGCTGTTGGTGATGATGGTAAAGGCAGTGATGATGGTGATGATGGTGAAGGCAGTGGTGACAGTGATGATGACGATATTGGTGATGGTGATGAATGCGATGGTGATGGTGATGATGGCAAAGGTGGTGGTGATGGGGATAATGATGAAGGTAATGGTAGTGATAGTGATGATGGTGATGATGGCAAAGGCGGTGGTGATGGTGATGATGATGAAGGTGGTGGTGATGGTGATGATATTGATGTCAGTGGTGGTGATGGTGGTGACGTTGGTAATGATGGTGAAGGTAGTTAAGGTGATGGTAGTGATGACAGTGATGGTGAAGATGGTGGTGATAATAACAATAATAGCTGACATTGAATACTTGCTATGAACAACGCTGTGAAAATTCTTTGCCTGAATCATCTTTTAGGCCTAAACACAACTTGTGAGTTAACTACTTTTATGCTTTTATACTCTTCATTTTACAGATGAAGAAAATGAAAATGAGGTGTGGAGAGTTTCGTAGCCTTTCAAAGTCACATAATATGGGCTGAGCAAGGCGTTTGAACCTGGGGAGTTTGACTGCAGTTACAGTCTAAACATTTTAGATTTTTGCCTAGAAAATTCAGGAAAGTATAGACCAGACACCAAGAACAATGTATTCTAATAGGAAACTGGTTTGTGTATCAATGCCTGGGAAGAGGAGACCTGGAGATTATTATCACTTGATGGTGGTAAGGGATAGCTGGAAGTACAGATAAGCATAATCTTAAGGGTAGAAAAAGGATGAGCTTATAAATTAAGGAGGTTAACTGTCCATAAAATTTGATCATTTTGTTAGAATGTGATAAGCTAAATTAAATAATGACAACCGATATCCATAATTTACCTACATATGTATAACTTGAACTTCACGGTAAGTATTCAGTGTGAAAACAGATTTTTATTTTCACTGTTAGCTGACTTCCTAGTCTTGAGTTATGCTGCATAATTACTGTGGAGGGAAGTGATAAAGGGAAAGTGATGAGGTTCCAGGGTTTCAATTTTGGAGAAAATATGGGACCATTTGTGAAAATGGGTTCACAAAAGACAAAATGACAAACAGGTTATTTTAAATAGCAAGAGTACTTCCAGAAACTGATATACATGAATCTTGAATCCACCTAACCTGTCATACCTCCTTTTCTCACCTTCTGCAATCCTTTTTCCACAGTACAGAGTAATCCCTTGTCTCCCCACTGCATGCAACCCCACAATGGCTTCCTGTTCTGTTTTCTCATCTCTGCCAAGATTGGTTTGTCTCCATCTCTGCATGCCAACTCCACCAGATTCTGAAAAATCAATTTGTCTACATAAGCTTCTTCCTTTATTTCTAATCATAGCATCTTGCCCTTCAACCTTTATAGTACATTTCTAACATGAAATTACATGTTTGTTCATTATGTTTTCTATTGATTTTCTCCTTGTCAGGTAGATGTTAGACTATGAAGAAAAAGTTGGCTCTTTGGGACTAGCACACATTTTTCTACATCTTTCTCAAAGAGACTACTGAGACTGAGCCACTAACCGCTCTGGTTCTTGTCCTTTTTCATCTCTGTCACTGTCAAAATGAAAACATCCCTTTGCATTCTGACTTCCCACCCTGGCCTTTGCTCCTCTATTTCTCCTATTCCTCTCTCATCTATCAAGCCTTCCACTGTACTTGATGTAGAGAATATTTCCTCCTTAAGTTTTTCAGAATGTTATGTCCTATTCCTTGGCTAAATTCTAATCCTGTATATCTCCTAAAGACAAGACACCCACTTTGTAAACTTAGCTCTTTATTCTCTCACTTTGACACTTCTTCCAGGGTCCAAAGGTATGGACATTCTTAATTATCATCAGTGGTATTTCCATATTCATTCACCCTCTTGCTAAAACTACTTTTTTAGAGTCATGCCAGAGTGTCAGTTATACCCCTAGTTCTCCTCATTTCCATCTAACTAAACTACTTTTTCCTTCTGTATTCATCAAAGACTTTGCAACTTGCATAACTTATATAAAACCCTTGGTTTCTCAGTTCTTTACCTGTTAATGACTCTTTCCCTCACTCCACCTCAAATATCGCTGCTTTGTCATAATCTGTAACTGATCTATCTTCAGAATTATTGAATAAGCATTTTTTTACATGACATCTTCACTAGTCAATTTCCTTTTTCAATAATGTCTGCTAGAAACATTGGTCAAAATTCACTGATATTCCAGTCCAAAGATCCCTCTATTTTTTTTTTCAAAATTATCACCTACTTTTTCCACATTTTTCTCCTAAATCATTTAGATCCTAAGACCCTTTATCGGGATCTCAAACTACCTAATTCCTTTATGCTCCCTTTGTCCTGTTCCAACATTTTGAATTGGGTAAGCATCCAGAAATGTATCCATTCTTATATCTGAGCAGAAAAGTGTAGTAGAGAATGTCACACAGTAAGGCAAGTGATCCCTGTACTAATTGTCATCACTAACCTAACTAGGGAATCCTCATTAACGCTTGGAAATCCTCCTCTGTTACCTGTCTGACTTCTATCCTAAGCCTTCACTCTCACCTATATTCAACCTCCTGTTACTACACTCATGTAGTAATATGAGATAAAGATCTAAGTAGACCCTTTCAAATGTTTCCAGATTTGTCAGCCACAGCCTACCTCAAACTCTCACTTTAGAGAAATGGCAATGTTGGTTGAATCTACTTTTCAAGGGATTGACTAGAAGTTATCTGCTTGATACATCCTCTGCCCAGATCTAAGTGAGAAGTCCAGGCAAGAGGGGGAAGCCATGTTTTTGAGAAAAGTGGGATTTGTGAGGGAGAAGGAAAAAGGAGAGAAAGTGTCTCTTGATTCATTCCCCTTTATGAAATAGAAGAGGATTGCTGCAAGAATTGCTCAGTGCCTCTCTGTAATAATAGAATGAGTCTTACAGTTGTCACGCAATTGATAATAGTCTGTTAGGTTGCAAAACCTGCTAACTTGAAGTTAGTTAACTTATGTTAGAGAAGAAGATGAACGCTAAGAAGAAATGGAATGGTGTATGACGAGAGTAGGAGAGCCTGAGAAGTTCTCTTGAGTTCCTCACAGTCCTGGAGATGCACATGTGATCTATCGAACAGAGCCTATGGGCAATAGGGGAGAGGAAATGGAGACCTGTGAGGTCAAGGCTTATTATAGACTTCAGCCCACTGGAGAACAATGTTCAGAGCATATAGCTACAAGCTGAGAGTCAGCTAGAAGAAGCCACTGAATCCTGGGTCTTAATGTTAAATAGAGCAGTTTCTTGGGTTTGAGACTCAACTAATTGGACAAGTGGAGTCTTCACCTCTTCTCTCCGAATTAGCAGATGATAACACTAGATTGGAAGTTAAGAACAACAACGTAAAGCTCAGCCAACTCTTTCTGAGAAGAGACTGTCTATCTTTTTTTCCTTTTCTTTCATTTTTTTTTTTTTTTTGAGACAAGTCTCATTCTGTCACCCTGGGTAGAGTGCCATGGCATCATAGCTCACAACAACCTCAAAATCTTGGGCTCAAGAGATCCTCTTGCCTCATAGAGACGAAGTCCCACTCTTACTCAGGCTGGTCTCAAAATCCTGAGCTCAGGTGATTTACCCACCTCAGTCCCCCAGAGTGCTAGGATTACAGGCATGAATCACAACACTCAACCATATCTGAGGAAGATGGAATGGTTTAAACAGTGAGGAAGAAGACCATATCTGTAGCCTTATCTACATCTCAAGCCATTTAAATTGAAACCTGAATTCTTGTGGGGAAGAAGACTCTAAATAAAATATGAAATCATAATAGGAAACAAGGCAGGTCAAATTTTTAGAATAAAATCAATTCAAAATTTTGCATTTAAACACACATTATTAAGAGTCTCTGATAGCCAATGAAGAAAGAGGATTTTATTTTTCAGAAAATTTGACAACAGTGATTGGAAAATTGGTCTATGTTTCTACTCAAAGCAGATATATCAACTATCCTACCTATATCAGAACAATCTACTTTTTCTTTCCTATTTGGCATGCAGGAATTAACTCTCTCTCGATATTTTGCTTGAGTCCAATCTCCTCCAGCCTTCCCAGAATCTGATAGCATTGATTTTTCCTTTGTTCTTTTGTATAAGCAGCTGGGTTTCCTACATCAGCATGAATTCCTTTCTCTGTCTTCAAAATTTTTTCCTTGACTCCATATTCCTCCAGCTGAAACGCCATTTCTTTTCTTTCACATCAGATATCTCAAAGGAACTCTACACACTTTGTCCTCTCTCTTACTGCTCATCCCACAGCACTGCCCACATCACTTCACTGAGTCTCCATTATCCTTTGTGTTGTGGAGTCCAGTGGGCACCTCTTTTGCCTCATCACATTAACTGCAGCCCTTTATTGAACTATCTTATTCCTCTGACTTGTATGGCTGTCTTCTCCTACCTCTCTGCCCTCTCCTGTACTCATTTTCCTGTATGCTTCCTCCTCTTTTAGTGCCCTTTAAAGTTGGAGTTTAACAAAGCATATTCCTAGATACTTTCCACTTTATACTACTCTGTTCCTAAGATGTTTGTTCAGAAGCACAGTTTAATTTATGAATGAACCTATAGCACACTAACTCCCAAATTTATATTTCTAGCATGAACCTGTTTTCTGAGTTACAGAGTGTTTTAAAAGCATCACACTCAACATCTCCCTGGGATATTTGAAAGATCCTTCAAAGCATCCATAGCAGAGACTAAATTCAAGATTTTCTTTATTAAATCTGTCCCAGTGTCAGTAAAGTGATGCCGTCTTTTATCCAGTTGTTACCCTTGATGCTATTCTCTTCTTATCGTCCACATTCTTCAACTAGTCCTATTATTTGCTTACATTTTAACATCTTCTTAATACATTAACTCTTCCCTTCTCCATTCTGGTACATCCTGATCCATCATTTTCACCCAGATAACTGGAATAGCCTCTAATCGATTTGTCCACACCAACCTTCCCATGATGAATCATAAAATGCAGAGGCAAGAACACTTTTTGAAATGTAAATTTGATCATAGCATTTTCCCATTAAAAATCATAGGAAAAAGAACACAGAACTTAATGTGTCCTATCAGTCCTCAAAGAAGTCAAAGGCGTATAATGTCATCCTCATTTCCAGCCTTATTCCATATTGTTAGGAGCTGAATTTTCCCCCCACATAAAATTCATATGCTGAAGTCCTAAACCTCAGTACTTCAGAACAACATGGTAGTTTTTGAAAGTCATGTCCCATATGACTGGAGTCTTTCCGAAAGGGGAAGATTTGAGCATAGATACACAAAGGGAGAACACCTTGCATAGATTAAGGCAGTGATCAGGATGATGAGTCCACAACCAAGAAATACCAAAGATCACCCTCAACCCACTGGCAGGTGTCCATGGAAGGCCCCAGGAGAAACCAACACTGCCAATTCTTCCTACCTCCAGAGTTGTGAGACAATAAATTTGTGTTGCTCTGAGCCACTAGGTTTGGGGTACTTCATTACAATGACCCTAGAAAACTAACATACATCCCACACTCCTCCTTGGTCTGTGAGCTACCCTGTGCTGGCCTTCCTCCTCCTCTGGTGACTCAGATTCTGCTTCCTACAACAGAACCTTGCAGAAGCCCTTCCTGCTGTCTGGAATACTTTCCTTTTCTCCTTTACTTTCTAAACTTCTACCATTTCCCCAGTCCTATGGTCAGATAAAGAAAGTCCTCCCAGAGGAAGATCCCAGCCTAAATAAGGTTCATTTATCATTCAGCGTGTTTCATCTTATAATTGTGTCAAGTCATTCTTCGACTACCATGATATCTGCTACAGTGTTGGCAGGCAAAACATGCCTGCTGCTTGCGTGAAGGAAAGATGCCCACATGAGTACATATTTGGGGCTGATTTAAATGCAAGCCCACACAAAATTAATTGCCCACTCTTCTGCTTTCCCCTACTGATTCATGCTTTCTGCTATTACATAATTTGCCCCATATCTTCTATCTTATGGGCCCATCTCACCCACTACCACTGCAGCTCCTTTGAGAGTAGGGGCTGTGACTTCTTCAAGTGTTATGTCCCTAAACCCAGAACTACATCTGGAACTTTAGCGGGCACTCTACAAATACTTGTGGCACTAAATTATGCAGAAAAGGCAGGGAACACTGAACCGCCATCGTTGAACAAAGGTAATGGATAATTACTACCAAGTGGTTGGAATTATTCTTTCCCTACACCAAGAAGTTGTTAAAATTTGCTATTCCTGGTAAGTCAAGTTATGCCAGATAAGTTCTTCTATTCAGCCTTAAGCTTTTGTGGAAGGAAATTAAATGTCTCTTCCTTAGATACATTTATAACTCACTCCTCAGCCCATGTGTTTCACAATGCCTTTTGAGAATTCTTTTCAATTCTCTTTATCCTCTTATCCTCCGCCTCCTTAGATGTTTGTAACCCAAGGGAAAACAAAGCACTTAAATGCAACTAACACTGTAATCATACACAGCTTTGAATTGCATAAAGAACAAACAGAACCGGGAAAGTATTCTGTGTGATTTCATGTCTTTCTAACTTAAACCCTTGTATTTGGATACTTCAAATGCAAACATAGGCCAAAGTAACAACATTTTGTATTTCAGGTTAGCCATTGAAATCCATTTAGTTCTAGTTGAAATATTATAAACACAATTAAACACAATTACTTCTCTAACCTAAAGGTTTGTTTTTTTTAAAAAAATAATAATTTTAAGAAATGCATGTGGAGGTAATTAGAAGACGTGCAAATTTTATAAATATGATAGGAAAATGCACTTTTCAGTTAGGTGATGATAACATTAATAGCAACTTCTATTTCTATATTTCTTTTTATCCAAAGCACTTTTAAAGAATGTATATGAAGGTCAAGGAAGAAGTGTTATCTGGGGCAGTGCCTGTAGCTCAGTGGGTAGGGGACCAGCCACATACACTGAGGATGGTGGGTTTGAACCCGATCCAGGCCTGCTAAACAACAATGATAACTGCAACAACAACAACAACAACAACAATAGCCAGGCATTGTGGTGGGTGCTAAATTGTCCAAGCTACTTGGGAGGCTGAGGCAAGGGAATTGCTTAGGCCCAAGAGTTTGAGGTTGCTGTGAGCTGTGACGCCACAGCACTAAAAAAGAAGTGTTGCCTGTAGTTAATAGATAACAGAAAGTGGATCCTGTGTTTATCAATTAGAACTCCTATCACAGGTCATCTAGATGGTTCATAGCGAATTTCTTCATTCAACCAGGATGTAATACATGGGTCACTAGGAAAGTTTCTAGAGAGACCATATTATGATCCATTATTTCACTTTCAAGAAACACAGTTTACAGCATCCTTTCTGATTCACTCAAGCACATTACAACTTGCTTGGCTTATCAGAGTTGCTGGAAGGGCTTTGTTTCTGTGCACATGGATTTTATGTTTCTTGATGTTTGTGTAACTCAAAACTTTCATAATGACTCACACATGCATCTCCAGTAGACCAGCCAAGTTACATCTGTTTATAGTATAGTTTCCTCCACTGTTAATGTTATTTTCACCTCTGCTTTGGTCATTTGATCATCCCATGAAGAATAAAACCAAGAAACTTAGATAAAATCAAACAAGTTGTGAGCACCTGGAGGGGGAAGACATGCTTGGACTTTGCTCTGTCCCCAGTGGCTCTGTTTTCTCTTAGCCAAAATTAAAGAAGAAAACAACCTTCTAAGTGCTTATGAGGAATTTCTGTGGTCCTTGGGATGCTCTGTGGGGACCATCGTTAGCGTATCTCTCCTCCCAAGTGGTATAATTTTCTTTCCCATTCCTCACACTAACTTTGAGATGCTTCTGTGAAAGAATCATCCCATAGGATAAAAGCCTCCATGTACCAGTCTCCTGCCTTTCAGCATTAACAAGAAAGGAAAAAGAAAGAGAAAAAAAGAAGAAAAAAAAGACAGATGGAAGCTAGGGTCAGGGGATCTGCTGTGTTTACCTATGTATTTGGCTTTCACTTGTCTTTTTGGAGCGGCAGATGAGTCCTCAGGCATTGAAAACCCACCTCCACTCCTGTTTCTGTTTTCATATTTCCCCCTTTCTTGTCTGCTCTATCCCATAGAATATCATTAAGCCATGGAATGATAACGAACCCTTCACTCAAATACAGGAATGCATCTGAGCTACACAGGAAAGTAACACATGACATTGACACCATGAAAAACGATTCATTGGGGAGACCTCTACCTTCCTTCCTTTCATCAGTTACTCATTCCAGACACTGAAACCAACTATTATGAGGGGCTGGTATTTGCTTTGCAAAGAAAGAAAAGCTCCCTCTGCACACATATTCTTATTCTTTCTACTGATTTGAGCGTTAATAGTATTTGACAGGTTGGTAATTTGTTTTTTTTTTTAAACCGTAATTCATTTAGTGCTGTTCCACTTTATTATTATACATTTTACACACTGGTGCATAGAAAATATTGTTGTTTCTTAACAATTCTATTCCTTCCAGGAATCATTCATTCAAGAAAGCTGCGTGAGAGTCTTTGGGGCTGGGGGGGTGCACAGTGGGGCGTGCCAGAAGGGCACTAGGAGAGGGTATGCAGAAGAACATGGAAGGAGAGGAGATAGAGGCAGAAACAAAGACAGAGGGATAATTAAATGGGGGGATAACTGTGTAAGAGAACAGTGAGAAGTGTGAAGATGTAGCACAGATTGATGCCAGACAGCAAAGGTTGGGAGGGAGAAAATTACTCCTCTACCTTCTCAAGGTGAAATTACGAAGGCGAGGAAGAAGGTCAAGGCACAAGGCTCACATACACATTTGTGTCTTCTGTCCCAAAGAAACTAATTCTACCAATCTCCTTTGGGGAGGAACTTGTAGGCCTAGGAAAGCCCTATGAAGTCAACCTCCCTCCTAAATCATTACGCATTAGTCCAGGACAGAAGGGCCCTCAATGGCTTCCAACCCTGGTATTTGGTATCCAAGTGAAGTGAGTCGGTGGGGGGAGTGTTCTCCCCCAACCCCCGGGACACTCTCCTTCTTTGAATTCAGGCTGCCTCCGTTTCACTGAATATGAAGAGCAAAGCTGGTGCTCGGAAGTCACTTTTGCCTCTTCCTGAACAATCGTTGTTTGCCTACCACTGTGCTTTTTGTTTTGCTCTGCTCCCTCAATCCTCACACTTTTTGCACAGTAAGTACAATTATTCCCATTTTACAGACGAGGAAACAGTTTCTGAAAAGTTAAGCATTTGATTTTGATCACAAATTCAGTGAGGGTGAGAACCCAAATCAAGACTGATTCTTAACACAAAGCCCAAAACTTGGCCTGTGGGAACACCCGACTTGCTGGAGCGTTCACAGAGACAGGGTGCACCAGTTAGATTGGAGCTCTGGGTGATGGATCTGCATGTCCCTCACAGAACGGCAATCCCCCTGCCTGGGCCACAGGTGGGGACAGGTCAGGGCTAAGGATCTCACCTGCCAATGGCTCAAGTTTGGAAAGCAAAGTCACCAAGAAAGTGGAATAAGGGATGAGTTCCGTGCCATTCGGATTGTGGTGATGCTTCTTTTCAAGTAAGATTCCCTGAATGGTGGGAAACCATGAATGGAGACTTGGGGGAAGTGGCTCTCCTTCCCCACAGCTACTGACTTCCCAGCCAATCATTGATTTGTGCTCCCATGTGAAATGGGATTACCATTCCCTATGTTTCGTTTTATTAGGAAAATAAAATCCCTTTCAAGGCATGCTGGTGCTACCTACTGGAGTTGAAGACTAGAGTTGAATCCTTACCCCCAGCAATTCCACTTGTAGGCTGTGTCTCGGGCAAAGCTTGTGCATATTCATGAGCTGTGAATCCAAATACGCATGGTGACGATGACATGTGTAACAGTAGAATGTATGGTGACTCCCTAAATATCCTCTAACAAGTGTCAGGACATCACTGTCATTTATCAGAAGACAATTAGCCCACTTATCAATGGAAAAATAATCAGAGGCAAAACTTTCAGATTATGGAATACACATAGTATAACAATGTTTTTATAAGTTTAAATAGATGCCAATACTTTCTATTGTTTAGTGATACACATATGTGGTAGAAATATAAATAAATGCATGTGAGTGATAAATATCAAATTTAGAATAGTGAGCTTCATGGCAGAGGGGGTGAACAGATCACAGAAGGATTCCCAGGAGACCTGAGGTGACTCACAGACGGATGCCAATGTTCATTTTTTCTCTTGCTCTTTTTTCGTATATCTAAAATCTTTCATAATAAATGTTTTTAATTGGAAAATATGGACAAGCAGGCATGGAAACTTAGCAACTCCACCCAGCAGTGAGATTGGAGCGGGTAATTCCAGGCTCCAGAGGATGGGGGGATATAGCAGGATCCCCCATCAGGGGTCTCACGCTGCGCCCTTTCTTGGGACCACTGTGCTGGTTCGGGTAGCGGCAAAGTGTCCAGAAACGGAGATGTAGTGTGGAAAAGTCAGAGGGAGACAGAAGAGTGCAGCTGAGGATCTGGGGACCCAGCCGATGAGGGAGCGAAGGGGCCCTTGTTAATCTCGCCAGGCTGTTGTGGTCGGAAGGACCCACTCTGCTCCCAGCAGCCGCTTATGTCTTTATTTCTCTCAGCGGGTTTCAAGCTGCCTGCAATTCTCTGTTAGTTAATAAGAAAAGTGAGAGATGCAACAATTGCTTTTGCTTGGCTGGCTTGTAAAGGCTTTGTCACTCAAAAATGGAACAAAGGCCCTAATAACATCTTATGCTGCAAACGCCAGTGTCAGGGAACAGACCGAAATCAATTACGTGGGTGAAATTCACGGACGGGAGGAGAAGCGCGCAGGGCAGTGGAGGCGCCCGGACCACGTAACCCCATTAGCAGGTGCTCTGCTTTCCCGGGAGGGCAGAGCCACCAGGAAAATTATAATTAAAAGTAAATAAAGGGAAATAATCCCTGGTGCCCTTCTGTCGCGGCCCGAAGGTGGACGTGGGTCTGTCCCAGGGTGACTGGGCTCCAGCTCCACCTGCGCCAGGCAAGTGTGGAACGCAGGGCGAGCTGCGGACCGTCAGGGTCACACGGGCCAATCCTGCTTGTTAGCGATGTTTAACAACTGGGTAAAGCGCTGGGTATGTGCCTGTGGTGTGCTGAGAGCCTGGCAGAATCTTCCCCAAACAGGATATGGATTTTTTGGGAGATTTTTTTGTTTGGTTTTAGAGATAGGTTCACTTTTGCTCAGGCTGGTCTCGAACCTGTGACCTCAGGCAATCCACTCTCCTGGGCTTCCCAGAGTGCTAGAATTACAGGCTTGAGTCACCTTGCCCAGCCTGGGAGATTTT
The DNA here is from genome assembly GCA_963573935.1 of Arctocebus calabarensis. Classification (NCBI taxonomy): domain Eukaryota; kingdom Metazoa; phylum Chordata; class Mammalia; order Primates; family Lorisidae; genus Arctocebus; species Arctocebus calabarensis. The sequence goes on along the minus strand of CAUYON010137823.1, from coordinate 3,449 downwards.
TTTTTTTAATGCATATTTCAGGGAATATGAGACATGGATGGATAAATGAGTGAGTGGCCCACTCTAGTTTTCCCCCAAACCAATAAGAATCATCAAGGGCATCTTTTGAATATTTAAATATCCAGACCTGGAAACTAAAGAAACTAACTCTAGGCAGAGTCTGTGGCTCAAAGGAGTAGGGTGCTGGCCCCATACACCGGAGGTGGAGGGTTGAAACCCAGGCCTGGCCAAAAACTGTAGAAAAAAAAAAAGAAGAAGAAGAAAAGAAACTAACTTCCCAAACCCAGGAAATTGAAATTTCTGGGAAAACTCAAGTTGCAGTGGCTCTGCGTGATCTTCTGGAGGCTCTAAATGTGCACCCAAATTTGGGGACCTCTGGACCAGATGGGCTCTTACAAACTTCCTCACTTTGATTTATAGATTTTTATCAGAAACTTGCAGAGGAGGAAAAGCTGGCAGGAGGTAATGAAGAAGGTGGAGTCTGTGCTCACTTCTGCCAATAATTAGCCGTGTGACTTGGAACAACTAAACTCTCCAAATCTCAGTGTCTTCAAATTACATAAAGCAGGGAGGTAAGAAATAGATAGTTCTGTGGTTTCTTCAGGTTGGACAGCTCTGGGACCTCAAAGCTTCCTGACCTAGAACTCATGCAGAACAGCCAGCATCATGCTCAGCAGGTGCATTTTCTTGTTTACTGCATCTCCGTGGGGACCCCAAGCATCCAATACCGGACAGACGGAGGACCCTGTATTGTCCCCATTGTACTGGACATAGATGCCGGGTGGGAGGACAAACACATGGACAACTGTAAGTGCACGTAAGCGGAAGAGAGAAACACTTGAGCAACTTCCTTTGAAGCTTATTCTTTCTCTCCCTTCTCTCCAAATACTGACAATATGGCAAGACTGATACCCAAGATACTCAGTAACTGTTGGCTGAAGGACGGAATGAATGGCATACCTCTCACGCATGAATCAAAGGTGGCTTGTCTTTGGAAATTGAGTGTTTTCTGCCTTACTGGATGTTAAATAATCATTAGCCCCACAACTTTCCAAGAGGCAAACTGCTGTGCTTAATGGCTGCTAATATCCCAATCCAGCTATAGAAATCCACGGATTCTATCAATATGCAAATGTATGTTGTTAGAGCCAAGAGTGATATGGTCCTTAATCCAGGAAGGCTAAGTTTACACCTGGTGAGATTTGTAGTCTATGTCACTAGGTAAAGATCTTTATAACTCTTTAAAACACTGTCTTCTATTTTGTTCAAGTATGTTTTACCCATTCCCCAATGTCACTAGGAAAGGGTCTGGGGTAGCGAAAACCCTTGGAAGAGATACCGACAGGATTGAAGAAAGTAATTTTAAATTAACTCCCTGGAAATCATTGTAAAGGATGCATTGCAGCGTGAAGGTGGCTTCTGAAGCAAGGAAAGAGATTCCAGGTCATTGTCCCTCTCAGATTCCTCTGGCTGATGACTGGTGGGTGCCCAAAAGCTGCTAATATGCACCAAGTGTGGGCTGTCAACACCCAGCTCCCAGTCCTATTTCTCCAGTGTTGGTGATGGTGAAAAATCCGTTTGGAGGAAATTGCGGTCAGCAGGATTACCCTTATTTACAAAGACAGTAAGTGATACCATTCAATCCTAGCAATAGCAGCTGGGACCAGCCCCAAGGTCTCAGTACCTGTGAGAAGCCATTCGGTACGACCCAATGACACAGGGGCAGAAGTGTATCAAGTTGGTGCACACAGAGCTGGTAATTATTGTTAATTGGCACTGTGTAGCCAAGAACTGGGTGCTTAAAAATGTGTTAGTTCAGAAAGGTTGGTCCAGAGGGGCAGAGGGAGGTGGAGCTGGGGCAACCAGAGGCACAGAAGCCCAGCCTTCCCTCCCAGGACCACCTCTGTGAAGACCCAGTTGTGTGGTGTTGTACATAACGGTGAGTCTTCCTGGGATTTCCAAGTTGGCTCTTTTCGCCAGTAAACATGAACATTGGCTGAGAGATAGGGCAGCAGCAGCAAATATGAGGACAGGAGCCACTGAGATGCCCCAGTGAAAGTCAAGGCTACCTTGAGGTCAGGCTGATATGAGAAACAGCTTTAGGGTCAAGTGTTTGCTTTGAAAAAGGAAAAGAAATCAGGACCATGCCTTAGATTCTCACTCTCCCTATGTCCCTAAAGATGATTTTATTTTCTAAGCAGTTCTATGTGAAATAATTATTAGTCTTAAATGTCCTGGATATGCCCTGGGGTCATATTGCTTGGGGTACAGTAGAAATGAATCAAATACATTATTAATACACAAGTGCAATACTACATTGGAGTCCTTCAGGGACACAGAGTACTCCAAACAGCCTGGCTGTGAATGCAAAGACAGACTGAGTAATTCAGGGAGAGACTCACCTGAACATACTAAAAACCTAAAACAGTAAACTCAGCTGAACGCAAATTAGGAGATGTAGCCTCATGTGTCCAGGGGTTACGAAATGCCTACACAGCCTGTAGCCTTATCGGAAATATTTGGAAATGGATGCTGTGCCACAGGAAAAAAAAGAAAATAGTTAAAAATCTCAGGGAGGGTTAGACAAAATATTTGGAAGTTTCAAACACTCAGAAAGCCTCTCAGAGTACATGCAAACTCCACAGCATGAATTTCACATTTATTCAATTAAAGTGCGCTGAGTGCCTCCTATGTTTTAGGCTATGCTAAGTACACACCCTTGACCTAAAACTTCAAGTCCAAGCTCTCAAGCTGAAAGGAGGCTCAAATGATGAATGGCCCAATTTAGCTGTGCACAAGGCTCCTATCAAAGACACAGACCTAAAAACCCTTAGCTGCTAAAATCTCAAATGTGGTGTGGCAGAAAGCACCCAGGTTCTCATTCCAATCCAGTGGGGTCTATATAGAGTTGCATGATTCGGGGGCAAGTGTCCAAGACTCAGATTCTTCACTTGTCAATGAGGAGTTGTAGCAAATAATTAAACGATTCCATTTGCTGTTCTGTATTCCAAGAACTCTTTTCCTGACCCAGAAGTCAACTATAGTATTTTTGTCTTCATTAACAAACTCTCTAAGACATGGGGTATCAAAGAAGGGACATACCCCAGATTTTGTACAATTATCAGCTCCTCTTTTCAGGACTTTTAAGAAACTACCATGTTAGGTAATCTAGGAGGGTAAAAATTATCCGTGTGGGGAGGACAGAAGACTAAACATGGGGCATTGTACCCCCAGCCACGTGACACTTGTGAAAATAGAATACTGATTACAGATTGTTGCGTCCGAGGTGCATTCAAGATGAGTTACCGTGATTCAAGTTGGATAAAGGACTTAAATTTAAGGCATGACACAATAACAATACTGAAAGAAAGCATAGGAAAAACACTGGAAGATATCGGCCTAGGGAAAGACTTCATGAAGAAGACTGCCGTGGCAATTGCAACAACAAC
>CAUYON010137821.1:0-11493 GCA_963573935.1 Arctocebus calabarensis | reverse complement strand
ACCATCTTTATTGCGTGTGGCTTGATGACATTTCTGGAAAACATAAATCTGATTAGTGTATTTAGTAATAGGCAAAGGTAGAACAGCATCAGGTCAGAAGCACTTATTCAATGATGCTAAAAGAAAACCATATTACAGTTTTTCTTGCATACTATTTTTCATATTACATGGCTGGATACTTTCCAGAAAGCATATACACAGACATACACACACAGTAGAATCTCTTCAAGTTGACCACCCAAGGGACTGTAACAAACTGGTCAATATATGGAAGTGTTCAACATAAGGAACTAGGCTTATTATCCTGATACACACATGCAGTGCATGTCTGGTCTATGAAAATGAGGTCAACTTAAGGAGGTGGTCAATGCAGGGAGGTGGTCAACTATGGAGGTTCTTCTGTGTGCATATATGTACACAAGATGAAGGCCAGCCTGGGCAACATAGGAAGACCCTACTCTACACACATACACACAAACACACACAATAAAAACCATTAAAAAAATATGCCAGGTACATACTTGTAGTCCCAGCTACTCAGGAGGCGAAGGCAAGAGGATCTCTAAAGCCCAGGAGTTGGAGGGTACTGCGAGCTTTGATTGTACCACCACATTCTAGTCCAGGTGACAGAGCAAGACCATATCTCTGAGGATAAAACAGAATCGGAATGATTTCATATTTCCACTCTCTAAGAATTGGTATATACCTTGATTTCCAAGACATATTATTTCATGAATAACAAGGCATAAGTATATATGTATTATGCTACCTTTTGTAATAAAAAGAAAGAAAATAGAAGTGTGTACATGTGCATTTGATTAATTTAGCCAAAACAATACAATAACTAATGAAATGAATACCTCTAAAGTATGAATTGCATTTGAGATGGAAAGTCTTGGGATGGAAGAAAGAATTCCCTGAATAAGCCTTTTTATGAATCTTAAATGTGAACAATGTTTATAAGTTAAGATTTAATCAGAAGATTATTGGAACAGGAAAAATTGACTATAGTTTTTAACTAGCTATAATGTTGCTAACTAGACAACGGAAAAGGTAGAAAAAGAGCACTAGGGTATCAAGATGGTAGTGACAGCAGGAATCAGCTACCCCCTTTAGGGCAAGAAGAATAATGAGAAGACGTTAGAATTATTAAGCTTCAGAAACTATTAAAATTTAAAAGCTCTGCAGAGCTGAAACTCAGACCTTTGAGAAGTCTCTGCTCAGGTGGTTTTAGGGACTCAGAGCTCAAAGGAAAGGGCCCTAGGGGAAGGAGGCATGATGAGGCTGGTGCTGCCAGTTTTTGAAAAGCAAAATAGATTTAACTGTTTGTATGGAAAAAATAGATATGCTGCTGGGATGAAAAAGCATTGCTCAGGTGATCTGCACAGGGACTGGAAACAGGCAAAAAGCCCCACATGAGAAAACAGGAAGGAGCAAGTTCCTCCTTCATCATCCACCCTGGCAGTCTCCCTCAAATGCCCCGTTTGGAAGATCATAGCTAGGAACCAGCTGGAAAAACAGAAATGAGATCTGCAGAGTCCCAGCCCCAGTATCACCAGGCAGGCAGGGTGCAGAGGGCTGAGAGACAATAACTTAATAACTGGCGCACCATGTAAAGGTTCCATATATTCCAAAAACTCAATTAATTCAAAAAGAAAAAAAAAACATAAAATTGAAAACAAATAGAAACAAACGAACCTAACTGTATAAAATCAATAACCACAAGAGAAAAGAATTATTTCAAGCACAGTAAACTCACTGTTTATTCTTATTGTGATGTATTCCAAGGACAACTGCAGGGAGGCCTTTTCATTAAAGCAAGGGGCCTCTTCGTTGTCTGTGGCGAACACATCTTGCTCTCCGTCAATAAACCTCATCCCATGCTAAGAAGGAGGAGGAGGAGGAGAAGAACCATCATGGTACAGAGATATGGGAAACTTCACTCAGTATGCTTGTGGTTGGGAACAATATTGTACTTTAGAAATTACTTTATGTATATTATAGATTAATGCAAATGAGTATATTGATTATATTAAATAAAAAGACTTATCAGTATTCAATAAAAATATGCCAAATAAATGAAATAAGATTTTAGGGCAGGCATAGTGGCTCACGGCCGTAATCTTACCACTCTGGGAGACCAAGGCAGGAAGACTGCTTGAGCTCAGGAGTTTAAGACCAGCCTGAGTAAGAACGAGACCCTGTCTCTAAAAAAAAACAGAAAAGAAATTAGCTGCCAGTCATGGTGGTAGGCACCTGCAGTCCCAGCTATTTAGAAGGCCAGGGGAACACTTGAGCCTAGGAGTTTGAGCTGCTGTGAGTTAGGCTAAAGCTACTCTACTCAACTCCTACCTGGGGTGATGGAGCAAGACTGTCTCAAATAAATAAATAAATAAATAAGTTTTTCTAAAAACCTTTTGGGTTAAATTTGAACTGGAAACAGTATAAATTTTTTTAAGGATTTTCCCTACCTATGCTTATAGGAAGAACCCAGAAGCAATAACACCTACTACCCAGATCTTGGTTACTAAACTCCACTTCCCACTAAGAAAAATAAGGCTTTCTTACAGAAATAGCTGATTCCATACCTGGGGCAGAAAAAAGCAGAATGGTTTGTCTTATGTCAAAAAGTAAAAACATCCCCAAGACTAACTCAATCATAACAAAAGGACCCAGGGAGCTTATTGAATCCACTCCCAGTATTCAAACTTCACAGAATTTGGCCACAAAAAAGGGTAGCGACGGCTGGGCACATGGTGCCTCATATCTGTAATCCTGCCATCTGGGAGGCTAAGGTGGAAGGAATACTTGAGCTCAGGAGTTTGAGACCAGCCTGAGCAAGAGTGAGAGCCAGTCTGTACTAAAAATAGTAAAATTAGGCTCAGGGTCCATAGCACAGTGGTTACGGCGCCAGCCACATACACTGAAGTTGACGGGTTCAAACCCGGCCTGGGCCTGCTAAGCAACAATGACAAGTTCAACAAAAAATAGCTGGGTGTTGTGGCAGTGCCTGTGGTCCCAACTGCTTGGGAGGATGAGGCAAGAGAATCACTTGAGCCCAGGAGTTTGAGGTTGCTGTGAGCTGTGATGCCACAGCACTCTACCAAGGGCCATATAGTGAAACTCTTTCCCTCCCCCACTCCCCAGAAAAGAAGAAAAATTAGCTGGGCATTGTGCTGGACACCTGTAGTCTTAAGCTACTCTGGAGGCTAAGGCAGGAGGAGAGAACCTGTTATCAGATGAAGAGGATTCTGCTGTCTCTCACTGTCAGCTAAATACAGAGACAGGATTAGGCTCAGTGAGGTTTATTATTAGAAGGCCTACAATTCTGGAGAACAGTGAAAGAAGTCTCTCAAAGACGATTCTGCCTCAGTTACAATTCTAAGAATTTTTATAATGAAGTACAACAAAACAAACCTGGAAAATTTTAACTATATCTGATAGCAAGTAACATCAAAGTAGTCTTCATTTTGAACGATGCAAATGTTTAAACAGAAAGGTAATTTTCACTTTAATAAAATATCTAAGAGAGTCATCAAAGAAAACATCATATTATCAAAGTAACTTTTAACAGTATCACAACGTGTCTTGTTGACGACTTCCTCAAAGTCTCCTGAGATAAATATCTTCACAGTCATGGTGAAAACTTAACAAGATAACCTCAGAAGGTATGTGGAGAAGGCTAAGCAGGCTGGGTCAGCTGTCTTCAGCTTAGCTTCTCAGACTCCACACTCAGGCCACTTTTCCAGCTTCAATCCCAGGAGTCTGAGGTTGCTGTGAGCTCAGCTGATGCCATAGCACTCTAGGCTGGGGCAACAGAGTGAGACTCTGTCTCAAAAAAAAAGAATGTCAATTATAATTGATTGTGACATTTTACAAGGTCACAGTGAAACTCAGAATGAAGGGAAAGGAGGAGGCTGGCAGAGCAAGATGGCTGAATAGAAAACTCCAGCAATTGTCCCTCTGCACAAACACCTAATTTGGCAAATATCCACTAGAGCAAGCACTTTCAGAAGAACCAAAAACCGGGTGAATGATCACACTACCTGCATTTACCATTAAATCAAGGAAAGACACTGAAGAGGTCAGAAAAGAGTCTTGCATTGCCTACACACCCCTTCCCTATCACCTAGCAGTGCCTTGTGGAAAGAGAATCTGTGTGTTCAGGGAGGGACAGTGAAGTGATTGTGGGGCTTTGCACTGCAACTCAGGGCTTCCCTGGTGCAGGGAATGCATCACAGGGTAGAACTCTGCTGGTGCCTCCCAAGGAAGAATTAGAGCAGCCAGACCTGAAGCCTAAGTGTGCACTAGCCCACTAACAGCAAAGAGCAACCTGGTCCCTGGGTTAAATTTGCAAGGTAGTCAGGCCAAAGGCCTGCAGTCCTTGGGCAATTATGTGGCTATACTGGATCAAAGACAGTGAATCAGAGGTGCATGTGACCCAGCCAGTCACCAGCACCTGCAGTTAAGGGCCTGCCTGTGGCACCTTACCCCAACTATAGGAAGCCCAGCCCAGGAAGGGGCTTCCTTCCATTCACTGGCAGCATGTTTTCTCTGGTTCAGGGTATCTCTAAAAAATATCCAGGTATTGTGTCAGGTGCCTATAGTCCCAGATACACTAGAGGCTGAGGCAAGAGGATCACTTAAGCCCAAGAGTTTGAGGTTCCTGTGAGCTATGATGCCACAGTACTCTACCTGGGGCAAGAAAGTGAGACTCTGTCTCAAAAACAAAAAATTAAATTAAATTAAATTAAATTAAATTAAAATAAAATAAAATAATTAGTTATAAAATATTTTCACAGGCTTCTTGATAATTTTTTCTCTTTTTGAGACAGAGTCTCACTTTGTTACCCTCAGTAGAGTACCATGGTGTCATGGCTCAAAGCAACCTCAAACTCTCAGGCTCAAGTGTTCCTCTTGCCTCAGCCTCCCTCCTGTACCTGGGACTACAGGTGCCCACCACAATGTCTGGCTATTTTTAGAGACAAGGTCTCACTCTGGCTCAGGTTGGTCTAGAATCTGTGAGCTCAGGCAATCATTCCACCTGCCTTGGCTTCACAGAGTGCTAGGATTACAGGTATGAGACACTGAGCCTGGCCTCTCATGCTAACTTCAGATCAAAAAACCTACAACAGATACACAAACAAAAAAAAAATTAAAGGCAAGAAATTAAAATGCACTACTAAAGGAAATCACTTTTAACAAAGGAAGACAGGAAGGAAGGAACAAAGAGAGGACCACAAAACAATCAGAAATACAATAACAACATGGCTTAATAAGTCTTTACCTATCAAGAACAACATTTAATGTGAATGGACTAAATTCTCCAATCAGAAGACATAGAGTGGCTGAAGGAATTTAAAAAATAAGAGTCAACAATGTGTTGTCTGCAAGAAACATACCTTACCTATGAAGACACATACAGACTGAATATGAAAGGATGGAAAAAGATGTATATGAAAACCAAAACAGGACAGGGGTAGCTATACTTCCATCATTTAAAATGGATTTCAAGAAAAAACTGTAAAAAGAGACAAAGAAGTTCATTATATAATTATAAAGGGGTTAATTCAGCAAGAGGAAAGAACAATTCTAGATATATATGTACCCAATAATGAAGCACCCAGATACATACAGTAAATATTGTCAAGGCTAAAGAGAGAGATATAATAATCTCTGGGCCCCTCAGTACTCCACTTTCAGCATTGGATAGATCATCCAGACAGAAAATCAACAATGAAACAGTGGATTTAATCTGCACTACAGACCATATGGGCCTAATAGATATTTACAGAACATTTTATCCAACAACTGCAGAGTTCATTCTCAAGGAAGGACTATATGTTAGGCCACAAAACAAGTCTCAAAAAAAAAAATTTGAAATCATACTAAGTATTTTCTCTGACCACAGGGAATAAAACTAGAAATCAATAATAAGAGAAAGACTGTAAAATGTGCAAATGTATGGAAATTAAAAGAATATGCTCCTGAATGACCAGCAGGTCAATGGGAAATTTACAAATTTCTCAAAACAAATGAAAATGGAAATACAATATATGAACACCTTTGAGATATGCAAAAAGCAGTAATAAGAGGGAAGTTTATAGCAATAAGTGCCTAGCTCAGAAAAAGCAGAAAAGCTTCAAATGAACAACATAATAATTCATCTTAATGAACTAGAAAAATAAGAGCAAAAAAATTCCGAAATTACTAGAAGAAAAGAAATAATAGAGAGCAGAACAAAAATAAATGAAATTGAAACAAAAAATACAAAAGATCAATAAAACAAAAGCTTGGTTTTTGGAAAAGATAATCAAAATTGGTACACCTTTAGCCAGACGAAGAAAAAAAGAAAGATCTAATAAAATTAGAGATAAAATAGAGATGTTACAACTAATACCACAGAAATTCAAAGGATCATCAGAAACTACTGTGAACACCTATTTGCCAATAAACTGGAAAACCTTAAAGAAATGGATAAACTTCTAGACACATATAACCTGCCATGATTGAACCTGAAAGAAATCCATATCCTAAATATACCATTAACAATTAATAAGATAGAAGCATTAATAAAAAGTCCCCCATCAGAGAAAAGCCCAGGCCCTGGAGGCTTTACTGCTGAATTCTACAAAGCATTCAAAGAACTAAAACCAATTCAACTTAAATTATTCCCAAAAAATCAAGGAGGGACTACTCCTAGACATATGCTATGAGTTCTTATGAATCTGATACCAAAATCAGACAAAGACCTAACAAAAAAAAAAAACTAGAAGCCAATATGTCTGACGAACATAGAGGCAAACATGCCCAGCAAAATAATAGCAAAATTCAAACCAAAATGGATTAAAGATTTAAATATTGGACCTGAAACTATGAAACTATTAAAAGAAGCATTGGAGAAATGCTTCAAGACATTGCTTAGAACAAGGATATCTTAATCAACACCCCCCAAAGCACAAGCAAACAAAGCAAAATTGGAGAAATGGGATTATATCAAGCTAAAAAGTTTCTACACTGCAGAGGAAACAATCAACAGAGAAAACACAACCCACAGAATAGAAGAAAATATTTGCAAACTACCTATCTGACAAGGGATTAATAACTGGCACATACAAGGAGCACCAACAACTCAATAGGAAAAAGTCAAATAAATGATCTGATTGAAAAATGGGCAAAGGATCTAGTAGACATTTCTCATATGATGACATGCAAATGGCCTGCAGGCATATGAAAAATATTAAACATCATTAATCATCAGAGAAATGCAAATCAAACTACAATGAGATATTACTGGAAACTATATGAATGGATTTTATCCGAAAGACAAGCAATAATAAACACTGGCAGGGATGAAGAGAAAGTGAGTCCTCATATGCTGTTGGTAGGAATGTAAATCAGTGCAACCACTATGGAAAACAGTATGGAGGTTCCTCAAAAAACTAAAACTAGGCAACTATATGACCCAGCAATCCCACTATTGGGTATACATCCAAAGGAGGGGAAATCAGCGTATGGAAAAGGTATCTGCACTCCCATGTTTACTGCAGTACCACTCACAATAGCCAAGATTTGGAATCAACCTAAGTGTCCAGCAATGGATGAATGGATAAAGAAATTGTAGTACATATACCTGTAACAATGGAATATTATATAGCAACAAAAAGAATGAAATCCTGCCATTTATAATAACAAAATGTAACTGGAGAACATTATATTATGTGAAATAAGTGAAGTATGGAAAGACGAATCTGGCATATCATCATTTATATGTGGGAGCTAAATTTTTCTTTCTTTTTTTTTTTTTTGAGACAGAGTCTCAAGCTGTGACCCTGAGTAGAGTGCTGTGGCATCAGCACTCCCTGCAACCTCCAACTCAGGCTCAAGAGATCCTCTTGCCTCAGTTTTTCTATTTTTAGGAGAGACAGGGTCTTGCTTTTGCTCAGGCTGGTGTTGAACTCATGAGCTCAAGCAATCCACCCATCTTGGCCTCCCAGATTGCTAGGATTACAGGCATGAACCACTGTGGCCAGCCGAGAGCTAAATATTAAAAACAATTGATCTCATGGAGACAATTGAATGATGGTTACTAGAGACTGGGGATAGCTGGGCAGGGAGGATAAAGTATATATGTTTAAAGTGTACAAAAATATAGTTAGATAGAATGAACAATATTCAATAGCATAATCAAGTGACTATAAGCAACAATAAGTTAGGGCATATGTTAAAATAACTAAAAGAGTATAATTGGAATATTCCTACCACAAAGTAATAATAAATGCCTGAAGTGATGGATACCTCGATTACCCTGATTTTATTAATCCACATTGTATGCCTGTATGAAAACATCACAAGTACCCTATGAAGATATCCAACTATTATGTACCCATAATAATTATTATTTGTTTTAGACAGAGTCTCACTATGTCACCCTCAGTAGAGTACCATGGCATCACAGCCCACGGCAACCTCAACCTCCTCAGCTTAAGCAATTCTCTTGCCTCAGCCTCCCAGGTAGCTGGGACTATAGGCGCCCACCTATTTTTGTTTTTGTTGATGTTATTGCAGTTGTCATTGTTGTTTAGCTGGCCTGGGCCAGGTTTAAACACACCAGCCTGGTGTATGTGGCCGGCACCCTACCCACTGAGCTACGGGTGCTGGCAGTAATAATTTAAAATTTAAAATTTAAAAAATAAATTGGACGGCAACCTGTGGCTCAGTGAGTAGGGCGCTGGCCCCATATACCAAGGGTGGTGGGTTTGAACCCGGCCCCAGCCAAACTGCAACAAAAAATAGCCAGGCATTGTGGCAGGCGCCTGTAGTCCCAGGTGCTTGGGAGGCTGAGGCAAGAGAATTGGCTGAGCCCAAGAGCTGGAGGTTACTGTGAGCTATGATGCCACAGCACTCTACCAAGGGTGACAAAGTGAGACTCTTGTCTCTTAAAAAAATTAATTATTTAATTAATTAAAAATATTTTAAAATATAAATGGGTTAACAAGCAACAAAAAGACAGGGAGCAAATTTGAATGCATGTTCCAAGTGAAAACAATCTGAAAAGGCTACTGCTTGTATATTGCCTTTCTGGAAAGGTAAAACAATGGAGACAATAGAAAGATCAACAGTTGCCATGAGTTAGGGCAGAGGGAAGTATGAAGAGAAGATGCACAGAGGATTTTTAGGGCAGTGAAACTACTCTGTATGATACAACAATAATGAATACATGTCAATATACATTTGTCAAACTCTTAGAATGTACAACACCAAAAGTGAAACTTAATGAAAACAAAGGATGTTGGGTGACAATGATGTGTCAGTGTAGGTTCATCAGTTGTGGCAAATGTACTGCTCTGATGATGGATGTGTGAAGGCAGAGATTATGTGGGAAATCTCTGCATCTTCCACTCAACATTCTGTGAATCTAAAACTGTTCCAAAAACTAAGGCTTAAAAAAAGAAAAAAGGCCAAGTGAGATGGCTAACACCTATAATTCTAGCACTCTGGGAGGGCGAGGTGGGTGAATTGCCTGAGCTCATGAGTTCAAGACAAGCCTGAGCCAGAGTGAGATGTCATCTCTAAAAATAGCTGGGCATTGTAGCGGGTGCCCATAGTCCCAGCTGCCCAGGAGGCTGAGGCAAGATGATTTCTTGAGCCCAAGAGTTTGATGTTGCTGTGAGCTGTGATGCCAAGGCACTCTACCAATCACAACATAGTGAGACTCTGTCTCAAAGAAAAGGAAATAATGATTTTAAGCATTGTACAAATTAATAAAAGATGAGAAAGAATGGTAAAGATAGCACTTTTCCCCAAGAGGAGCAATCTAAAAACAAATTAGAAAATCTAAAAATTGTCTGGACAACTGCCGAGGAGACACCTGTGCCTTGGTGTCTCCTTCACTTTACACTTAGGACTAAATGTGGAACCCCCCATTTCCTATGCCTAGATCAATTTCATGTGAATTTCCTAGGCCTCAATTCCATGAATGGACTGTGTTCGTTCATTGATATATTCGTTCACTTTGCCCTCAGCTGAAGAGACTGTATTCATTCATTTCCTGGCCAAGGAACCCATATACCTATATATACCCCGAGACTAAAAGCCTAAAAGGAGAGATGAGGAAAGACCGGGAAAGAAATAGAGAGAGCTTTTCTTTCCCCACTTGAGTTCTCTCTCTCTACCAGGAGCTTTAGTGTCTTCTGTATTCTTTTCTATAAATAAATTCTATCTTACCACTGGAAAAAAAAAAAAAAAGAAAGAAAGAAAACGCCATGAAGGCTATGTTAAACAGTTTGATGGAAACATTTCAGATTGTATATGAAACCAGCACATTGTACCCCTTGATTGCACTAATGTATGCAGCTGTGATTTAATAAAAAAAAAGAAAAGAAAAGAAAGAAAGAAAGAAAGAAAGAGAAGAAAAAGAAAAAAAGAGTCCAGCAATGTCAACATCTTTTCTCAGCATGGTAAGACCCAGAGCAGAGAACTCAAACAAACCAAATGGAACTTCTAACCAACAGAACTGTGAGGTAATAAATGGGTTTGATTAAGCCACTACATTTGTGGCAATTTGTTCTGCCTACAAGATGAAACGAATGCCTTCCCCTTCCAAAACCATTCTCACTCTACCCTTATTTTCCAATTATTTTTTAAGAGATTTAAAACAGGCAACAATGCCTTAAAATATAATCCCAAAGCATGTTATTTCTGCATTAAACAAAGTACTCAATGTCTATTCTTGAAAAGCATCCCTTGCTGTTCTGGCAGAGACAAAATAGCAGACTGAAGAAGGGGTGTTGAGGGAAGGTGAAAGGTTTCTCAATCCTTTTAAGCTTCAATTTCTTTATTGATAAGCTTTCTGGAGTTTGCAATATCAAGTTCAAGAAATAGTTACCACCACAGGATGGATAGGTGGCTGCACAAAGCAATAAAGTTTTATATGGACAAAGCCAATAACATTTTGCCTGAAAAACATATGCAAAAACCATTCCTTGGAAGTCAGGACTGGTGTCACACAACCATTACACTCACCATGACCCAGGTGAAAGAAGAGAGTGTTCTTATTATTTTAAGTTTATGTGACATGCTTACCCCCGAATGACAAAAGTAAAATTTGAGATAATCTTTACAAATTAGAAAAAGAGAATATATCCCCTCTGTCCCCCACAAAAACCCAGAGTATCAAGAACAAAAGAAATATCTAAAACAAAGAGCATAGTAGTGAAAGCTGAAAAAATATGCATAATCTATCCAATTCTATTGTAGAAAATTATAATGTAGTATATATTGACAATTTCATAAAGGACTGTTAGGAAATAATAATTAGCAATAATATTTTTGATCTTGGTGAATTGATTTTTTTTTTCTTTGAGACAGAGCCTCAAGCTGTCACCCTGGATAGAGTGCTGTGGCATCACAGCTCACAGCAACCTCCAATTCCTGGGCTCAAGCGAGTCTCCTGCCTCCGCCTCCCAAGTTGCTAGGACTACAGGCGCCCGC
>CAUYON010137820.1:0-10405 GCA_963573935.1 Arctocebus calabarensis | reverse complement strand
GGTGGGACAACTCTATTGGTGCTGGAAGTTAGTAGTAATGTCCCTGTGTTGCTCCTATGGGACTGCCCCAGACAGGGAGTTATGGCGGGGGGAGCAGCTGCGGTGTGTGGCAGCCCTGGAGCCTGCAGGGAGGGTGGGGGGTGGGAAAAGATTGGTGCACACAGTTCTGGGAGTGCCAGGCATGGGGCATGTAATCACTGAGGGAGTTCCTGGCTGAGGGAGGGCCTACAAAGGCCTGGCAGTCACTGGCATAATCCCTGGCAGTGTGTCAGCTTGCAGAGGCCCTGCAGGCTCGGGGCACAGGGGCACGCAGTTGCTAGGGGAGTTCCTGGCTAAGGGCTGGCTTGCGGGGGCCTGGCGGTCAACCACAGGTATCCTGGCAGAAGGCGGGACTGCAGGAGCCTGGCAAGCATGGGGTGCAGGTCCGCGTGGTTGCCAAGGGAGTTCCTTATTGGGGGCAGACCTATGGAGTCCCTGCGGATGCCAGACGCAGGCCTATGTGGTCACTGAGGGAATCTCTGGCCAGGAGTGGACTTGCAGGGGCCTGGCAGTTGCCAGCAGAGTCCCTGATAGAAGATGAGACTGCAGAGGCCCTTCAAGTGCTAGGTGCAGGGCCGCATGGTTGTCTGGGAAGTTTTTGGCTGGTGGTGGGCCTGCAGAGACCTGGTGGTCGCTGGCAGAGTCCCTGGCAGAAGGCTCGCCTGTGGAGGTCCTGTGGTTGCCAGGTGGAGGCCCATGTAGTTGCTGGGAGTGTCCCTGGCTGGGGACCTGGTGGTCATGGACGGAGTCCCTTGCAGAAGGCAGACCTACAGGAGCCCAGCAAGTGCGGGGTGCAGGGTCAGGCGATCGCTCGGGGAGTTCCTGGCTGGAGGCAGACCTGCAGAGGCCTGATGGTTGCTGGCGGAGTCCCTGGCAGAAGGCTGGCCAGTGGAGGCCCTGTGGGTGCCAGGCGGAGGCCTGCGTGGTCACCGGGAGTGTCCCTGGCTTGGGGTGGACCTGCGGGGGCTTGGTGGTCTTGGGAGGAGTCCCTGGCAGAAGGCAGACCTACAGAGGCCTGGCAAGCTTGGGGTGCAGGGCCAGGCAGTCGCTGGGGAGTTTCTGGCCGGGTTGGACCTGCAGAGGTCTGGCGGTCGTAGGCATAGTTCCTGGCAGAAGGCAGGCCTGTGGAATCCCTATAGACTCGGGGTGTGGGGCCACACAGTCACTGGGGGAGTTCCTGGCCAGGGGAGGACCTGCAGAGGCCTGGCAGTCACTGGCGGAGTCTCTAGCAGACAGCGGGCCTGTGGAAACCTGACAAGCATGGGGTACAGGGCTACTCGGGTCACCAGGGGAGTTCCTGGCCAGAGGCAGGCCTGCGGGGGCCTAGCTGTTACAGGCAGAGTCCTTGGCAGAAGGCAATCCTGTGGAGGCCCTGCAGGCTTGGAACACGGAGTCACATGGTTGCTGGGGGAATTCCTGGTGGAGGGTGGATCTGCGGAGGCCCTGCGGGTGCCAGGCAGAGACCCACACAGTCTCCAGGGGAGTCCCTGGCTGTGGGCCGGCCTGTGGGGGCCTGGTTGTCACCAACAGATTCCCTGGCAGCTGAAGCCCGGCAATCACGGGGTGCAGGGCCAGGCTGGTCGCCGGGGGAGTTCCTGGCCAGGGGAGGGCCTATGAGTCCTGGTGGTTGCCAGCGGAGTCCCTGGAAGAAGGCGAGCCTGCAGAGGCCGTGCGGGTGCCACTGGCTATGTTTTTTAAGAGTCAAAGTCTTGCTCTTGCTCAGGCTGGTCTCAATCCTCTTGCTTCAAACCTCCCAGAGTGCTAAGATTACAAGTGTGAACTACCTTGTCCCCATCCTGGAGTGCATAGGAGTTTGATTATTAAAATTCCTTGAAGTATTCTTATTTGGGTTAAATCAGCTTGGTGTCCTAAGACCACTTTGTACCTAGACATTGATATGTTTCCCTAGGTTTGCCAAGTTCTCCATTATTATTTCTTTGAATACACTTTCTACCTCAAAAATTTTCCCTACCCCTATTTAAGGTGAATAACTCTTTCCTTTTCTTTCTTTCTTTCTTTTTTTAAGAGATAGAGTCTCACTTTATTGCCCTGGCTGGAGTGCTCACAGCAACCTCCAACTCCTGGGCTTAGGTGATTCTCTTGCCTCAGCCTCCCAAGTAGCTGTGACTACAGGCACCCACCACAACACCCGGCTATTTTTTTGTTGCAGTTTGGCCGGGGCCAGGTTTGAACCTACCACCCTCAGTATATGGGGCTGGTGCCTTACCAACTGAGCCACAGGTGCTGCCAAATAACTCTTGTTTTCTCCTCCTCCTCCTCCTCCTCCTCCTCCTTCTTCTTCTTCTTCTTTTTGAGACAGAGTCTTACTATGTTGCCCTCAGTAGAGTGCCATGGCATCACAGCTTATGGCAACCTCAAATTTGGGGACTCAAGAAATAGTCTTGCCTCAGCCTCCCTTGTAGCTGAATACAGGCGCCTGCCACAATGCTCTGCTATTTGTTTGTTTGTTTGTTTAGCAGGCTCAGGCTGGGTTCAAACCCATCAGCCTTGATGCATGTGACCTGTGCCCTGAGCTACAGGCTCTGAGCCTAAGGCCAATAATTCTTAGATTTGCCTTTTTGTGAATATTTTCTAGATCTTGTAGATGTGTTCATTCTTTTATTTCTTTTTTTTCTTCTTCTGTTTGTATACTTCACATAGCTTGTCTTTAAGCTCACTGATTCTTTCTTCTGCTTGATCAATTGCTGCTATGAATCCTCATGTATTTTTCAGTTGGTCAATTGAATTTTTCAGCTGCAGAACTTCTCCTTGACATTTTTTTTTATTATTTCCCTTTCTTTGTTAAATTTCACTGATGAGATTCTGAGTTCCTTTTCTGTGCTGTCTTGAAGTTCATTTAGCTTACTTAAAACAGTTCATTTGAATTCTCTGTCTGAAGATTTACATATTTCCATCACTCTGGTATTGGTCACTGGTACCTTATTTAGTTCATTTGATGAGGACATATTTTCCTGGATGTTCTTGATGCTTTTGGGTGTTTGTTGATGTCTGAGCACTGAAGAGTTAGGTATTTATTCTAATCTTTGTAGTCTTAGCTTATTTGTATCAATCCTTCTTGAGGTTTTTCAGGTATTTGAAGAATTGCGAACTAAGTCTTTGTTCACTGCAATAGTAACATCACTAGCGGGTACCCCAAGTCCAGTAATGCTGCAGCTCTTCTAGACTCCTAGTAGTACTGCCTTGGAGGGCTTAGGTGAGACACAGGAGAATTTCCTGGATTACCAGGGAAAGCCTCTCATTTTCTTCCCTTATTTTCCTTCCAGTACTTAAGTATTGACTTAAGTACTGTGGCCAGTGCAGCTGAGACTGCTGGTTCTCACCTAAAACCAGCACAGTATTGGGTCTTGCCCAAGACCTATGATGACTACTGCCTGGTTACTGCCAATATTTATTCAAGGCCCAAATGCTCTTTAGTCAGCAGATGATGTATCCTGCCAAGACTGCGTCCTTTCCTTCAGGGCAGCACGTTTCCTTCTGGCTCAGGGAGGATTTAGAAATGCCATCCAGGAGCTAAGTCCTGGAAGCAGGAGCTTCAGGAATCTGCTTAGTACCTTATTTTACTGTGGCTAAGCTAGTACCCCAGTTGCAAGACAAAGTTCTCTGCAATCTTTCCTTTCTTATCCCCATGTAGAAGGAGTCTTTCCCTGAGCTGCACTGCCTGGAGTTGGGAGACAAGTGACACAAGCACTCCCTTGGCTACCACAGTTGGTGTTTCACCAGGTCATGTGCACCCCAAGTTCACTGACTCTGAGCCCAACACAGCACTAGGACTTGCCCACAGACTGCAGTCCTTGAGGCCTGATGCCTTTATCAGGTCACTTTAGTCAGCCTGTGGTAGAACCAGATTCGTACCTCTTGGGCAGAGGACTCTCCTTTGGCCAGAGTTGGTCTAAACGCCCAATCTGTCTGGAGTGGGGACTTATGCCTATAATTCCAGCACTTTGGGAGATGGAGGCAGGAGGCTTGCTTGAGACTAGGAGTTTGAGGTTACAGTGAGCTATGGTTGTGCTAACATAGCAGTGGGACTCTGTTTCTAAATTTAAAAATAAATAAATACTCTCCCTGTGGGCATTGGCAAAATTCTGCCCTGTGTTGTGTTCCACTGTGACAGGGCAGCCCTGAGTTCCATTGCAAAGTCCCACGGTCACTTTGCCGGGAGCCGTGATTGCTCATTTTGTTCTTATGAAGGTGCTATTTTACAAGGATAGTTGTAAAATTTGGTGTTGCTGCTGGGGGACAATCATTGGAGGCAGTGTTCTATTTAACCATTTCGTTCCACCTCCTTGCCCAAATCCCCCTCAATTTTTGAGCACTTTTCATCTTTCAGGCACAACAATATGTCTCAGGCTTCCTTTGGACTCATCAATATTGGGAGGCTCTTTCTCCCAGGAGACAGAACAAAGGAATATGTATGTATATATGTACCCATAGTACATATACAGTATATGTATATGGTGTGTCTGTGTATGTATGGGTTTAATGAGGAGAGATATATGTGTGTTTGTATATATACATATATATGGACTTCAAAACATTTGTGAAAAAATGGAATCAAAAGATAAAAATAAAAAATACAAACTATTTTTAAACATAAGCTCCATCAAGTTCAAGGCACTTTTATAAGTGATAATTCCAGCCATGTAGTCCATCCCTAAAGAACTGAGGGTCCTGGAATTTAACCATGTTGATGAGATCTTTTTTATATTATTTTTCTCTTTTTAACCAAAAGATTACTGTACGATTTAAAATTTTTATATTATTAACTGGAAAAACTTTGTGCCCTTTAAATATTTATTCAACCTTATGAAACAAACAAAAAGTCAGAAGCCAAATTAGAACTGTGAGGTGAATGCCTAAAGATTTCTTATAAAATTACCTTTATTTGATGAAAGGAATGAGCAGGAGCATTGTTGTGATGGAGAAATACTCACTAGTGAAACTGTCTTGAGCACTTCTTTTGCTAAATCTTTGGCTAACTTTCTCAAAATGCTGTCATTATATGCAGATGTTAATCTTTGGCATTCAAGAAAATCAACAAGTAGAATCCCTTGAGCATCCCCAAGAAACTGTTGCTATAATCTTTACTTTTAACAGGTCCAGTTGTGCTTCGACTGGATCATATCTACCTCTTGGTAGCCATTCCTTTGATTGTGCTTCATCATTAGGATCATACTGGTAAAGACATGTCTCAACTCCTGTTATTATTATTTCTTTCTTCTTCTGAGTGCTCCTCCAAGAAGCAGCTGATCATGGCACAACAGTTTTGGTACCTTGCAAGTGGAAAGTTTGCTCAAATTTAATTTTTCAGTCAGAATTGTGTAAGCTTAACCAATTAAGTTATTTATGGTGATGGCTATGGTTTCTGCTGCTGTCAATCCTCTTCAATCAGGGCACAAAACAAGATGAATTTTTTCCTCCCAATTGATGTGGATAATCTGCCACTGCAGACTTCATCTTCAACATCATCTTGTCCCTTTTTAAAACAAGTTATCCATTTGTAAGCTGATGATTTCTTTGGAGCATTGTTCCAATAAACTTTTCATAAAGCATTCATAATTTCACCAGTCTTTTACTTAAACTTCTCCATAAATGTGATGTTTGTTCTTGCTTCAATTCTAACACAATTCATGTTGTTCTGATATGAGTTCTTTTCAACCAACGTTTTATCCTTCTTAATGCCTCAAACTAGATCCTGTTCAGACATGTTATAACAAGTCATCATGAGTTTATTTTGGCACACACACAAAAATTCAAATCCAAGCATAGTTTTTCATAATATGCTTTTTCCAGCTGGTGCCTGTGGCTCAGTGAGTCGGGCGCTGGCCCCATATACCAAGGGTGGCAGGTTCAAACTCACTCCTGGCCAAACTGCACAACAGCAACAAAAAATAGCCAGGTGTTGTGGCAGGTGCCTGTAGTCTCAGCTACTTGGGAGGCTGAGGCAAGAGAATCACCTAAGCCCAAGAGCTGGAGGCTGCTGTGAGCTGTGACATCATAGCACTCTACCGAGGGCAACAAAGTGAGACTCTGTCTAAAAAAAAAGAAAGAAAGAAAAAAAATGCATTTTCCATAAACATTTTGAAGACTTCTTTGTACATGCATACACACACATATGTATTTCCAACTACATTTATTTCTATCTCTATTTATATAAGTTGAAAACTATGAGCTCACACTAATACCTTGAATTCCAGTCCAATATCACAGGATTCATTCTAGTTTTATCCTTTGCCATGTTTGTAACTCCTTTCCCTGACAGTGACAAAACTGGCTCCAATCATTCTTTTTCAATCATTCTTAATATGTTTAGTTCTTTAGTATGTTATTAATCTTTCATAGCTTCTATCCACCACTTCCTCATGCAAAACTCATATTCAGCTTTCAACTTTTCACTTTGAACTAGCTTCCTGAATGAACTCCCCCCTCACTCTGCTTGAGCTCTGACACTCAATGCCAGGCTGGCCTTTGATATGGATACCCTCCTTACCCCTGTTGAGGGTCTGAAACTCCAACCACAGCCTCCCCCAATGCCCACTTGAATGCCTTCCTCATCCTGCTCAGGCTCTGATGTCCACAAAAGTACTTGCCCCTTCATACAAGGATTTCCTCCTCACCCAGCTTAGGCTCTGAATCCCCAGGACAGGCCATCCCCTTTGTGTATGTACTTCTCACCTGGCTCTGGACCTCACCTCCTATGCCAGCCTGCCCCTCCCTTTTCCACACAGGCACCTTCTCAACTGTGCTGAATGACTTTCCTATATGTCTCCTTCCTTGTGTTGTTCTGACTCTGACCCTGTTCCCTAGGCCCTCCCACCACACCAATGCCCTCCTGACCTTATCATACAAAGAGGAGAGATTAAAGCAGATTATCTTGCCCAGTTGAAGTTGGTCTATATCTAGTTTGACTAGTGCATAGCCTATTCTGGGTCTCAAGTGAGGGGGCTGAGTTTTACCAGAGTCCTTTATCCGAATTCTGAACTCTAATATTTGTATCCTCATAAACATGAGATTACCAAAATCTCTCTGCTTAGCTTTTTATCCCCTTAGCAACTTTCTGTTCATTTTCTAAGAATCTTATGAACCCAACTTTAGCATCAGTCAAATGTCTTAAGAGGAGATTATAAATACAATTTTAGGCTCTCATTTTCTTCATTTTTCTTTTTCTTTTTTATGGGGTCTTGACCCTTTGAATACTGAATGCCTTGGTAGCCCTGAACTGGAATTTTTATTTCCCTAGCCCAGTAAACCTTCTAAAAGTTCTAGGCCACTTCTATATATTCAGCGTTTATGGCCAGAACTGTAAATCTGTAAATGCCCTGATGGGGAAAAGCTATTGAGAATCTCTTTTCTTCACAATATTGGTCCTTCAAGTCCTAGCTGTTTTGGTCATTCCCCAATGCTTTCAAACAGCATCTTTAAAATAGCTTTTCAAAATCTGTTTTTCATAGTGATTTTCAGTAGGAGAATACATATGACACCAACTTTTCTGTCATAACTAGAAGCAAAAATCTACATTTGAGTTTTGTTTTTGTTTTTTATGAAATGTTCCTTTGAGTTTTTTTAAATTAAATCATAAAGAGGTGGATCATGTATACATTAATGAATATATGGGGTACAATGTGCCAATTTCATATACAATTTGGATGCTCAGTATGGTATAATTGTTCCTTTGAGTTAGTATATCAATAATTTCATTGATTTCAGGGATGGGCGTATGTAGCATTAGAGTGTGTATAGATAGTCATCTTTCTAAAGTAATTGCCTACTTTGGTGCCAAAAGAAATTAGATATATTCTGTTTCTCTCTTTTAAAGAGCTAACATGAAGGACTGGACATGGTGGCTTATGGCTGTAATCCTAGCACTTTGGGAGGCTGAGGTGGAAGGATCACTCGAAGCCAGGAATTTGAGAAAAGTCTGGCCAATATTGCAAGACTGTATCTATTCAAAAAATAAAAATAAAAAAATTAGCCAGGCATAGTTATATACGCCTGTAGTCCCAGATACTCTGGAGACTGAGGCAGGAGGATCACTTGAGCCCAGTAGGTTAAAGTTACAGTGACCTATGATTCCATCAATGTACTCCAGCCTGGAACATAGAGTAAGATCCTGTCTCTAAATAAATAAATAAATTTTAAAAGTGCTAACATGAAACTAGACATCCATATAATTTTCTGTATCTTGAATGACTCAGATGTGAGCAGAAACTGTTTTCTTTTCTTTTCTGTTCATTTCTTCTTCTTATCAAATCTATGATATAAAATATAGAAATTTCAAGGCAGGGTTATAGAAATTGGAGCATATTTTAAATGTTTATATACAATTAATGTGACCTTCTTTAAAATATAAAACAGATACAATCTTTACAATGTATTATTTGCCAGATAATATGAGAAGATTAATTCACAGTAATAGACTCTGGGGTCTATTAAAGGATCACAAGTTTAAAGTTGGAAGAACATGATTTTCCTCTACTCATCAAGTATCTTATGAAGAGAGATATAATCTCATTTCTCTCCAAATGTGAATGTTATTCTCTGTAATGTGAGTCCCTGGCCATGATGGGCCCTAACTGGGAGAACTGTTCCAAAGAAGCAAAGGTTATAAGAAAACCCTTTAGGGGTACGAGGATTAAGATGGTGGCAGAGTAACAGTTTCCTTGCAACTGGGCATGGTGAGTCTGGAGAGAGAAGACTCCAGGCATCTCTGGCTGATGGGATATGCCCTGTGTGGACACAGGGAGTCAACGTGAGACTTCTGGACCCCATGAGGAGGACAAAAGCAGTGGAGAACTGGCAAGTGTTTGCATGTGTTCATTCAGTGTAATTCTGCTGGCAGCTGTAAGTACGGCAGCAGTGAGATTCCAAACTCAAAAGGCCTTACCTGTGAGCTGTTTTGGTTCTTTTGGACTTGGGACTCAGTTGAACTATCTTGGAAGAACTTGGGCAAGAATGCAGAGGACTTTAAGCATTATCTAGGGCCCAAGACTGAGCTACTGAACCAGACGGAGCCAATAGTGTTCAGCTATGGGTCACACAGAGCCATTGTGGGAGAACTGCCCCAGCAAGCTCTGCCCTCAAGGTTGTAGAGCAAGGATTGGGTGGGAGCAAGTAATCTAGTGACTGAGCAGCCTAAAGGCAGGGACTGAGACACCTTACAGTCTTAGCTCTCAGGGGCATAGAGAGAAACCAGTTTTGGCATACTGGGTAAGCAGACAGCCACTTCAGGAGTGACCCAAGTGACGAGTGCTGGGAAAGCTTCTGCTTAGCCAAGGTTAGCAATTTAAAGTGCCTTTTCAGTGGGCTGAAGAGAGATTTAGGTTCTCCATCTTACAGGGTTTGAGAAATCAGCAGAGGCCTCCAGTCTCAATCTTGTACAGCCTTATCAGCCTTATCTCATACCCTAGAAGATCACCTGTTTCCCAGACAATATCCAGCAAGATATATATACAGCTTTAATTTTGGTTTTCTTTTTTGCTTTGCTGTTTGTTTGTTTTGTTGTTGTTTTTTAATTTCAACATTTTCCCTATAGATTTTTCTTTTTTTCTCTTGCTTTTCTTTCTTCATTTGTCTAGTTTAAATACAATTTCCCATTGTTGCCTTTTTCAACAATTAGAACTTCATTTTTGCTAGTGTTTCTACACCTATTATTTGGTTTTTCCCCCAATTTTATTCCATAAAGTTTTCTGTTTCCTTGTTTTGGTTTGAGTTATAGCATTTTTGCCTTTCCTCTCTACTTGGCAGAGGTGGGGTACTGTGTCCAAACAAGCTAGCAAAGAGCTGCTGACCTCAAGGGAAACACCCAACCCGGCACCCCAGAGGGTGGGGGGTTTTAAGGTTGGGTCAAAGTACCCTACTGTACACCTATATTTCTCCTGTCTACCTCTTTCTGTGCCTCCCTTCTTTTTGTCAATATTCCCTTTTACCCACCCCTTCTCCTTTCTCTTTTTCCTTTTTTTTCTTTCTTTTTTTCCTTCTTGCTCTTCAATCTTCTCATCCTTCTGGTCCTGTACCAAAAGGACTCATCAAAACCCTAGTCCAGAGGCACAGCAACTTAAAGATCAATCAAGAGGAAGTGAAAGGAAAATTAGAGCAAGGAAACAGATAAAAGAAATCACTCATGAGGAAGAATCAGTAGAAAACTCCTGGCATCATGAAAAACCAGTCCAGAGCAACTCCCCCAAGGAACTATGAGGTACTTATTATAGAGGATTCAACCTATAAAGAAATGTTAGAAATGACAGAAAGGGAATTTAGAAGACAGATGATGAAAACAATGAAGGAAACTGCTGATAAAGTGGAAAATAACGAAAAGGAAATCCAAAAACAGAATTAAATAAGAGATGAA
>CAUYON010137815.1:0-13387 GCA_963573935.1 Arctocebus calabarensis | reverse complement strand
CTGGCCACTCTCC
The DNA here is from genome assembly GCA_963573935.1 of Arctocebus calabarensis. Classification (NCBI taxonomy): domain Eukaryota; kingdom Metazoa; phylum Chordata; class Mammalia; order Primates; family Lorisidae; genus Arctocebus; species Arctocebus calabarensis. The sequence goes on along the minus strand of CAUYON010137815.1, from coordinate 13,374 downwards.
AGATGCCTCAGAGATCAACGTCAGCCAGCAGAGAGCTGCTGCACCCCTCCCAGTACCAAGCAGCCTCTGAAGGGAGAGAAGAAAGAGTCAGAAAAGCATCAAACAGAGCTTAATAGGCTACAGGTGGTGTCAAAGGATCAGTGACAACAGGGAACCACTTCAAGGAGCCCCAGGTCAAAGCACAGGGAATGACCAGAGGTTTACACAACTGCTCAGGGCCATTTTCTCTGTTGATTACATCCTGGTATTTGTACCTGAATTGAGTGATGGTGGAAAGTCAATGTTTAAAATGCATGTATTTTAAAATCCATTGAGTTTTCTTTCTTCTGTTTTCCCTCTAGTTGATGTTTCCTAATCTGCATAATGCGTAAATGTTCCAAACACTAGGACAACCCCTCAGCCCAACCTGTCTCACACAGGAATGCAAGTTAACTTGTTTCTACCTGGTATGAAAAACAAATACCCCTTAAAAAAAATCTGATCCATGAAATTTTTTAACCCTAACATCTTAATAGCCTTATATGAACCACATTTGTTTTATTTTATTTTGATCCCCTGGATTTTTGAGAGACACTGATATATAGGCATCGGACATGGTGGTTGAGCCCTGCCACACCACCCTCTCCATGCACTAGCTGGTAGAAAACACCAGTGAAACATGCCATGTTGACAATGAGGCCCTCTTCAACACCTGCTCACATACTCAGAAGCTGACGGGAACCTCAACCACCTGGTATGAGCCCCCAGGAGGGGAGTCATCATCTGCCTGCAATCCCTGGGCCAGGTGACTGCAGACTTGCACAAGGTGACCATGAACATGGTGCCCTTCCCCCGCCTGCACTTCTTCATGCCTGGCTGGTGCCCCCTGCCCAGCCACAGCAGCCAGCAGTACCGTGCCCTGATGGTGCCCAAATTCACCCAGCAGATGCCATGTTGTTGCCTAGCATCCAAATACCAAGAGCAGAGGAGCAGGGAGAGTGAAATGTTTTTAGCAGCTGCACAAAGATGGCTTGAATATGATTCACCAGCCTGATGAGGCTGTCTGGCAGCTGACGTGATCAGATCTGCAGCGTTACAACTTCCAAACAAAGACAAGCAAACTAGTGAGAAAATCTTTGGTCTTTTCATTTATTTCTAAATCCAGTGCCCGCCTAGATTATTAGGCAAAATCTTGCTTCATCAGGGTCCAAGGAGGCACCAGAGATGTGTAGCTATTGCTGAGAGCTCCAGAGCACCATGAAAATCCCAGATATCTGAAAGACAGCCTGCAGAGGACACAGAGGTTAGCCAAGGGGCCACTCCAGAGCCAATGGCTACCGGCCACATGTCAGTGGGTACAGAGGAACTGCCTGAAGAAGGCCTTTGTAGCAGACACTGCTGGCCCCAAGATGCGCCTCTGGCCCTGGCACTGCCAAACATGATGACTTCCTACTGTGAACAACTGTGACCTGCCCCAGGGCTCATTTGTCCAACTAGGTAAGCCCCATTTGAAAGGAGGCCCTAGTCATTGACAGATTGGAGGCTAAATAGCCTGACTTCCCTGCCTCTCAGGTGGAACAACTTTGAGTGAAGTTCAAACTAGTCCCTTAAAGATGCCCCCAGGTGAGGCCCTTACTGCTCACCTAGCAATCTGCTGTCCGATTTGATGTCCTTCCCTTTCCCAGCTCATTCCCCATGGTCTTTCCAATACTTTGCAGGACGGACACCACTCTCATCAGCCTCCCCTCACATCCTCCTCTCAGGGTCTGCTTCAGGGGACCTGACTTGAACTACTCATCAAAGAAATCACACATTAGTTCTCTAATGCTGTGTAACAAGTTACCACAAACTCAGCAGATTAAAACAACATGATTTCCTTATCATTTCAGTGGGTCAGGAGTCTAGCAGGGCCTGGCAGGTCCTTGCTTGTCTGACCAGCCCAGGCTGCACTCCCATGAGGAGCTCAGGGGCCTCTTCCACACAGGTGCAGGTGCACAGATGATGTAGTTCCTTGAGGGTTGAGGACCCCACTGTCTGGCTGGCTGTTGATCAGAGGCTGCTCCCTAATGCACAGCATGACAGGGAAACCTCTCCTTCGTGGTCATCAGAATCCTCTGCTTTCAAAGAAGCTCATGTAATTAGGTAGCCCCACCCAGATATTAGACTTATCTTAAAGTCATCTTTTGGAAACTTAATGACTTCTGCAAAAATCCCATCACAGCAGTGCCTTGATTTGTGTTTGATTGGACAACTAGGAAAATGTGTGTATATACCTGGGCCAGTTAAATCTTGGGCCATATTAGAATTCTGTCTACCACACACGGGCTGTTTGGGGAATGGAAACACCATGGTCTTTGGCATAGAATGACCTTGAGTTTATAAAGTAAGTGATTTCTCTACTTACACTAACTGTAGGGCCTTAGTCAAGTATTGCAATATCTGAGCCTTAGTTTCTTTAAGCAGAAAATGGTTTTCTCTTGCCCCCTTTAGAGGGTTGAGGTTTAAATTAAATATACATATAAGATACTTATCACACAAGTGTACACTAATTGGTTCTGTAATAAGCACCTTGTTGAGGGAGGTGTTCAAGGATAGGCTAATGTAACTTGTCAGGGGTTCTGCAAAGGGAAACCAAGGTAGACGTATCTTGGAATATCTTTTAATTTTTTAATATATGATCTTAAGATTCCTTTAACCAGGAAGTCTATGGCTTTCTGTAAACATTCTTGGGAGAGTTAATATACTCACTTATCAGCATCAGGCCTTAATTGATTGGTATTAAATTATTCTGTGGTACTAACTTTAAGGACGTGGCACCTCTGTGCCCAAAATGGGGAAGGGTAGCAAGAGGTGGGAAAAAGAATCAAAAAGGAAATGTAACCACCTTATAATTGCACTGAGAACTAGTTGTGTTTCGATTCAGTAAATTAAATTTGCAACTGAAGGTAGCTACACTGAAATTTAGCTCTGGCTGAACTGAGAGTAGCAATTTAAATTTTTCTGAGTCAGCCCTACAGAGCAGGGGTCTCATTCTAACTCACCTCCAACATGTGTGTCCTGGCTTTCTTGTCTTGCTTCTCCATTACAGCCTTTCAGCTAGATCGAAGACGGCACTGTAGATTTGATTCCCACCCTAATCTCTGGTCAGATTTGACAGCTCGTTGGCTAATCCAGAAAATGGGCTGCTGGCCCTGGCCTTTGGCCTCCCTCACTCTTCCCATCCTTAGTCTATTCTTTCCTCATTGTGAAAGGCCTCAGCTTCATTTCTCTAAGGTCAGTGTGAAATATTTGTTTGGTCTTTGACCTTATTCCCTAACAACCAATTTCTTGAATCTACAGACTCTACAAAATTGATGCTATTTTGTGTGCTAATGATTGGCGAGTGGCTGGCAGCCCCTAGATAACTCCAGGTTGCTGGGGGTGGGGTGGTGGGGTGTCTGCTTACCAGAAAGAATAAGGCAACAGGGTTGGAACTTTCAGCCTACCCACCAACCTCAGAGGAGGGAAGAGAGGCTGAAGGTTAAATTGATCACAATTAGCCAGTGGTTTAATCAATTATTCCTACTTAATGAAGCCTCCATAAAATCCCCCAAAGGACTGGGTTTGGAGAGCCTCCAGGTGGCTGAACACGTGGAGGTTCCGGGATGGAAGTGTGCCCAGGGAGCTCCATATCCCTTCCCCCATACCTCACCCTGTGCATCTCTTCATCTGTATTCTGTGTAATATTCTTTACAATAAACTGGTAAACGTGAGTGTTTTTCTGAATTTTGTGAGCTGCTCTAGCAAATTAATTAAACCCAAGGTGGGGGGGGGGGGTCATGGGATCCCTGATTTCCAGCCAGCCAGTCAGAGGCCCAGATAAAACAACCTAGGACTTGTGATTGGCATCTGAAGGTGGAGGGGCAGACTTGGGGACTGAGCTCCTAATCTGTGAGGTCTGATGTGATCTCCAGGGAGATAATGTCAAAAAATTGAATTAGAACCCAGTAGATATCCCTTGCAGAATTCCTTGCTTTCTTGGTGTATAGGGTACTACCTACCCCTACACATCTGTTCATATAAGCTTTCTGTGTTGGTTGTTATGGAGTGAGAGCAGAGGAAAAACAATTTGTGGTTTTCCACTCACAGAGTCAGTACTGGCATCTCAAAGGGACTGATAACGCCTCACTAATTACAAAACTACCTCACCTTAAAAGTCACCTGTTGATAATGTCAGCATACATGTATTCATGATTAACAATGTTTTAATTTTGAAACACATCTGGATGCACGTTACTTCTCAATCCTATCATTCACCAAAAGGTCTTATTCTCTCCTTTTCTCCCAACACATATGCAGCAACTAAGTCGCTCTTGGTCTATGAGCCCCCTGCTGACCAGTGAGAAAAATGTCTGCCCAACATCTCTGATTTCTTCCAAGTTAACCAGGCACACAGCAGGTAAATCCCTCCCCTCTTTCAATTTTCACAGCATTATTAAATTCCTCTTATTAAACCTCTGTCGGAGGAAGTCTCTCTCACATATTTGTCTCCATCTTCTTTAATCTCCTTCTTTTGTCCAGTTATTAAAGAAAACTACTCATTTCTTTGTAACCAGAAAATGATACTAAATGGTGGGTGATAAATAGACTTTGACAGCTCCATAGGTACTTGGTACTCTTACTTCTGGAGAAACCATCACACCTCATACCAGATATCTTTAAATTCCTATTTGTTAACTTTTTATATTAACTGTAATTTAAATGTTATGATGTAAAAGTTGAGTGGCATTTGACTAATTGACATATATTCTGTAGTTATTTAATTAAACATTTATTCATTTTACTATTACAGTTTCTTTTAATATTTTGATGTCTTCAAATATTTTCTTAGATCTGGAAGACTAGTAAGTACTGTCCTTGTGGTAAAATTAATGTTGCTGATAAGTTTAAAGAGAGGAGGTAACAAGTTCCTTCCAATTAGCCCCAGTATAATTAAGTTTGTGAACTGCCTCCATGTGCTTGTGTTGGCAGCACTGTACAAACAATTCGGTAAGGTTTTGTAACCTTGGTATATCAGTCTCACAGTTGTGTTCATGTTGATGCATGGCTGTGTCTTGCTGAGTGGTGTTCATTGTTGTTGCACAGTTTTGTGTGCCTTCACCAGAATATTGGAGCTTGAATTAGAGCAATGAACAAATATTATATTTACTGTTAAATTTGGCAAGGGGGAAGTGAAATCTGGGTCATGTTAGTCCAATTTTGTGGGGCTAATGCCATGAAGAAAATGGCAGTGTACAAATGGATTAAATATTTTTCTGAGGGGAGAGAAAGTGTCACTGATGAAGAAAGGTTAATGTAGACAGCAATGAGCATAACTGACAAAACATTGCAAAAATTCATCAAGTTATGTGTCAAAATTATTGGCTGACTGTGAAAAGGCTAGTAGACCAAGCAACCATTAATAGAGAAATGGGAAAATCTTAACTGAAAATGTTGGCCAACAACTCACTGCTCTTGCATCAGGACAATGCACCAGCTCACTCTGCACTGTCTATGAGGGAGGTTTTAGCTAGTAAACAAATAACTTTATTGGGACACCCTCCCTACTCACCTGATCTGGCCCCCAATGACGTTTTTCTTTACCTGAAGATAAAGGAAACATTGAAAAGAAGATATTCTTTGAAGACATTCAAGACATGAAGGGTAATATGAAAATAGTTTTGATGGCCATTTCAGAAAAAGAGTCTCAAAATTTCTGTTAAGAGTGGACTAGGGGCTGGCATTGGTGCATGGCTTCCCAGAGGGAGTACTTCTAGGGTGATTGTAGAGATACTCAACAATGAGGTATGTAGCACTTTTTCTAGGATGAGTTCATGAATTTAATTGTCAGACTTTTGTATAGGTATATATAGGCAGGATGTCACATTAACAGTAACAAAATTTCACGGCATCAAATAATTTAACAAAATTAATCCACTCTGTATTAAAATGCCTATTTCTATAGTTGGACTACATGACATAAATAATCACTGATTATAAACAAGTAGCAGTGTTTCTACACAGTCAATGTTTCTGGGATTTAGTTGGGAAACAAAGGAGGCAATCTTGGAACAAGGAAGGATTGGGATTTCTCTGAAGCTCCCTCTAGGAGACAGGATTTTCCCATAATTTAAATGTTCTAGGCCCAATAAGCACTTTTTAAAAAACGTACTTCAATATCCCTTTATAGTTTTTTTTATTTTAAAGACATTTCCTATTTCAAATGCTCCCCCACCCCTATCCCAATATTTCACGAACTCTATGGTGTTTGGTTGTTGCTCCACTGAAAGAGTGATCTTGAGAGCTGGCAGCGGGCAGGGCCGCGGCTTCTGCCTTAGCCCAGGCGGGTCTGTGCAGTGGCAGGAACCCTGCAGAAGCCCGGACAGACTCAGCAGGGAGGGTGGCGCTGCGAGGCCGAGGCCGGGCACCAGGGGGCGATAAGTCTCTCACCCGCACACTCGGCACAAGGCAGGATTGTTAAGCTCTGGACAACCTGACACTCTCCTCACTGGCAAGAAAATATTGACGTCATCCTTTCCGTAACTGCAGTTTGCCTTGAAAGTGAATCAGAACAGACTGTAAGCTTCGGGAGCTTCGGAGAGCAATGACCAGGGCCTTTTCTGCACCCACGTGGCAGATGGAAGTCAGCGTGGCTGGCCCCACCCGAATTCCTTGGCAACCCAGATCTTGGTGAAGCATGAAGAAAGCCTAGACCAGAGAGAGGTGGCGAGGAAAGTTGGAAAGTGATGAGAACGGGCTTTCCTGGGTTCTTCGTGTCTGCCAATGCCTGCCACAGCTTGAAGACCTGGGAGAGAAGTTGGTCTGGCTGGGCGCAGGGCACGCATGTGGTGCCTCAACTCAGAGCTTAGCAATTCTGCTGCTTGCCCATTTCTGCAGGACTAACTTTCCTTACCATGGGCTCTTCGGGGTTAAGGGGTGAAAATTAGGGGAGGTGCCTACCAAACAGCATAGGGCAAGGGGAGGGATCATTTCTGCTTAATAGGAGCTCACAGAGAAAGTGACACTGGAGTTGAGCTCTGATTTAAAGAGAATAGCTCCAGGAAGGGAGGGAGGGAATAATAAACCAATTGTAATAGCTGAGATATGGCACTTACTACTGTAGGCTAAGTAGTATTCTAAGTGCTTTCACACATTGCAAGCCCGATTACAACTCCAGGAGGTGGATACTATCATTATTCCCACTTTACAAATAAAGCAAGGGAGGCACAGAGAAGTTAAGTGACTTGTTCACATCACACAGCTAATCAGTGACAGTGTCAGGATTTGTCATCAACTTCTAGGGGCTGTGCTCTTTACCAGTCAAGGAATTGGGGGAGAGTGTTAAGTTCAGGGGAGGATTCCTTCCAGTCTGTTATTAGCCATGTGGAGCAGAGAGAGTTTGCTCAGAGAATTTGGTATGATCCAGACACTCTAGATTATGAGGAGAGTGATAGCAGTTGGGAGTAGGTAACATACATCTGAAGATTTGTGAGACTGTGTCTGATTTAAATCATCGCAAAGAAGTTACAGTATTTCTTTGTTCTTAATGTCAGAGGCAAAAATAATTAAAATTCTGTCACAAAGGAACCAACAAAAAACTAAACAACTAACAATAGGAAAAACAAAGAGGAACATAAGACATTAAACACGAATAGTGGGGGAAAAAAATCTAGAGAATAGTAGGAAGATATACTTGTGGTCTTTAACACTTTCTAAATTTATAGTATGTATATGCATATGTGTAAAATAAGTATATATAATATATGCATATGTAATTCATATGTATACTGTATGCAAATATGTATATTTATATACAGTATATTCGGGGAAAGCACTTAATAAGAATTTGACATCTGACCAGGAATGGTATCTTCAGTTTTGAAAGGCCCAAATTGATAATTGTAATAAAATGGAAAATTCTAGGATATGGCACATTCCAGAAAGTAGCTAAAAAAACATTACCATATATTGTGTTTACCCTAAATTATTATTGTCATCTGATACAAACATTTGTAAACTTTGATGAGGCCGATATTTCAAAGGAAGTATCTTAAATGCTTTACATAAAATTCCTCCATTTTCGGGCAGTGCCTATGGCTCAAGGAATAGGGTGCCAGTCCTATATACAGGGGGTGGCAGGTTCAAGCCTGGCCCTGGCCAAAACTGCAAAAAAAAAAAAAATTCCTCCATCACCTCCAAAAGAGATGACTTTTTTTTTTTTTTTGCATATTGGCCGAGGGTTTGAACCCACCACCTCCAGCATATGGGGCCAGCGCCCCACACCTTTGAGCCACAGGCACCACCCAAGAGATGATTTTTTTTCAAAGTAGCAGGCAGGGCTGCATTAGGTGAGATTCATAGCAAAAAGAAGTTGGAGGTGCCTAGTTCCCTGGGCTTGTTCTGAGGGCACAAACAAGTAAGATGTGAAACTGTTCCATAAAAATTGAGACAATTTTATTGCTGGGATTTTTGTGTTTTCATTATTCTGCAGAGGAAACTGGGGCAAAAAGCCCAAGTCCCTGTTACTTGGACCAGCTAAATCTATTTCAACTTGATCATATCTGTCACCTTCAGAGATGGCATTAAGTAACAGTAGTATTGTCATAACACCACATATTCACAGAGCACATTTCACTAGAACATCCTCATTATAGCCGTTCTTGTTGGGCCTTCTGGAGGCAGGAGAGGGGCAGGGCAGGCAGAGAGAAAGGTAAGCTCTGCTTGGCACCTCAGCTCACATACTGAGCTGGCAGGTTCAAATCCAGCCCAGGCCTGCCAAACAACGACAACTACAACCAAAAAAAAAAAAAATAGCTGGGTGTTGTGGTGAGCATCTATAGTCCCAATTACTTGGGAGACTGAGGCAAGAGCATCACTTAAGCCTATGAGTTGGAGGTTGCTGTGAGCTGTGACACCACGGCACTCTACCCAGGGTGACAGCTTGAGACTCTGTCTCAAGGAAAAAAAAAAAAGAAAGAAAGAAAGGTAAGTTCCCAAATCCTTTTGGAAAACCAGCCTTCTACTGGGAACATACTCTCTAGTCTGTATTTTGCCATCATCACCCCACAATGCCTTCAGGGTAGGAGTGGTGGCACTCAAACACTGTGGCCTCATCAGGTCTAAAGCAGGAGGTGACGGATGGCTGGCTGATGTGGGTCCCCTTCCCCAGCCCCCTGCCCAACAGCCCCAACAGCAAGAGGAGCTGTTTCTTTTTAGCACAAAGAAAAAAAGATAAAAGGAGAGAGTGGGTGAAAATGTTTTCCCAAAGCTCTTCAACCGCTTTAGGGAGGGGAAAACTAGTTGGTTCCATTTCCTTCTGTTATTATCTGCATCTGTGCTGTACAGAATAACGTGGCTTTGAGACAGTCTGGCAGGTTTGGGTGTCTACTCTGGGGGAGGACAGCAGAATTCACAGCCCGTAGATGAGTCGCTTTAGGTAGGGCACACATTATTTAAAAATGTGCACTGCATATTTAACCAGTAGCTGTCAGGGGTGGTGCCAGGGGAGGAGACAGCCAGAGAGCAGGCAGGCCTGGCATTTGTTGAGCAGGAAGCAGCCCACTTAGGAAGAACTTTCCCTGCCAGTAATCCACAGAGCAGACCGTCTTTAGGGGCCTGGAACTGCACTAATAAACACTGTCATGTGTTTATTTATTGTGTTCCCTACATGTTGAGTTCACAGACAGCACCTAGTATCTTTGCAACATAACAAAAACCCAGTTCCCATTTTTCAGATGTGGTAGCAAAGGCTCAGGGAGGTTGGGGACCTGCTGAAGGGCCAAACTGGGATGCAACAGTGTGGGCACACTCCATGGGGCCATCTGGTACTCCCCAGGTAGGAAATGCCCCCTGGTAAGGATCCCCATGCCTCCAGTATTATCCCTTCTAGGTCTCATCCTTTGTTCCTACAAGGCCTAAAATTTCCCCCTTGCATTAAAACACAAAGACCAAGAAGCAGTTATCTCCAGAAAATCATTGTGGAACTGTGTAATCAGTGAAATTACACAGAGAAAGGCAATTCTCTGGAGCAGCTCCAGCTGGTAGTGAAGAGCCAAGACGTGGGCGTTGAGGTAGGAGTCGGGGGAAGGTGGAGGCCAAGCTCTGGGAAGGCTGGGGCAGTAGGGGCTCCTACTGGACAATGGGACAGGCTGTCCAGTAGGGGCCTAGCAACAGGGCAGTGCAGAGAAATGGAGAAATTCTAAAAAATCCATCCCCACAACAAGAGGAGGCACCAGGCACCTGCATTCTCTCATGCTGGGAGGACTGGGAAGGATTGGCTTCCTAAAGCTGGGGTGATGCAGACACAAATCGGCCCCAGGGGCTACTCACAGATACTAGCTTTTAGTTTCCACTGTGGGTATAGACAGACTATTAACATGGCAAGTGGGATTCATATTTCTAATGATGGCTTGGGTTTTATGGAGGCATTTTTGTTCCACTGGCTTTCACATGTAGCTTTTCCTTTCTTATTCACAGAGCCAGCTCTGGGGTACCTCTAATCATATTCTATTTGGAATAGACTGTGAAACAAGGCAGTCCCCAGACCCCAGTTACCTAGCCTACAGTGCAGGGTCGTGTTTGCCAAGTCTGCATCCTACCCAAGCCTTTAAAATTCACCTGCCTTCTCCTGGTACAAAGAATTGAGATTCCTTCAGTTACCAGCTTTGAGACTGGTCAGGTCTTTCAGCCTTGATTTCTGAGCTGTGAAGGTGGGGTGGTACTAATGCTGACTCAACAAGGGCTTGTCAAAAGAAATATGCATAATGTGAGCAGCAAATGTGAACCACACATGTAATTTTAAATTTTTTAATAGACATGATTTTGAAAGTTAAAAAAGTGGAATTAACTTCAAAAAATATGGTATTTAACACAATGTATCTAAGCCAATATTATTTTGACAAGTGGTCAATATTTAAAAATTAGTAATAGAATATTTTACATTATTTTAACTTACTGAGTCCAGGAAATCCAGGGTGGATTTTACATTTACAGCACATTTCAACTCAAGGGCTCAATAGCCTCATGTGGCTGGGGACAACAGAACTGAACAGGGTACTCTGTAAAGTTGTGAGGATTAGAGGACCTGAGATAGATAAGGTGCTCTGACAACAGCTAACACATTAACACATCAACTCCTTCCCCTCCTTCTCTCTCCGCCCCCCTCACCCATGCAGAATTTTCTGCATTTAAGAGGCCAAGTACTCAAGAGCCCAAACGAGACACACGACAAATCCAGCACTAAGCACTTATCCTAGCGTCTCTCAAACTGATCATCTTCCTTACACGCAGAGGTGAAAAGCTGCCCACCCTGCCGTCCTCGATTTCCTTTAAGACAGCTGCCCATAGCTCCTCCAGGGCGCCCCCACTCCTCTCTGCGCTGCGCTCACTCCTGGCGTTTATACTCGCCGCAATTTCCTACTTAAATGGAAAGAAGTAGGCCCGGTGTCCAGGACCCTGCCCGGATGCAGGAAACCTAAGCGAATAGCCGAACACCTCAACGGGAAATGTAGCTTCAGTTCTAGGCTCCTCACTCCAAAAGGGTCCTCGATGACTCTCCCCCGCCCCCGGAGGCAAGGACCCTGTTTGGAGGCAGTCCTACCCCCTGGTTCCAGGGTCCGCCGCTTTGGGGACTGCGGCGAGACTGAAGGGCCCTGGGTTGGGTGAAGCCGCGCTCACAGATCGGGGAAAGGGCGGCCTCAACCATACAGCGGGAGGGGGCGGCCAGCTGGCTCGATCCAAAGCCCGGCCGCTGCTTTTTTCCGCTGAATGTCAGGGCTAGAAGCCCACCCGGACCCAGCCACTAGCCAGGGTGCCCCCTCACCGCGCACCACACCCCAGCTCCCCCTCGCGGTGCGGCTGCCCCGCAGGCCACCCCCTCTGCCGCAGGCCCGCCCACCATGACGTCACCGCGGGGCGGGCCCCGGTATATAAGGTGGAGCTGGGGGGGCGGCAGATGTCAGTCTCTGCGCTGCTGAGCTCGCCGGTCCTCTCCGCATTCACTGCTCCGAGGACCAGCGTCTCCACCCGCTCCGCAACCGGCACCATGCGCGAGATCGTGCACATCCAGGCAGGCCAGTGCGGCAACCAGATCGGCGCCAAGGTGGGCGCGTCGCCGGGAGGGGACGCAGGCCGGGGTGGGGGTGGCGAAGGTGCTGGCCGGGACGGGGGCGGGGGCTCGGGGGAGGCTGCTACAGCGCCAGGCTGCCGGTGTGGCACATTCTGCGGCGAGGCCGCCGGGTGGGGCCCAAGAAGCTGCTCGACCTGTCAGGATGCCCGCGGCGACGCAGCTGTGTGTGTCTTTAATCAGGGCTTTTAAAATATCCTTCAGACTCAACCCTTCTGCGGGCTACAGTTAGCATTACCTTGGGTGTATTAGTCTCTAAATTGTGGATCGGAGCTAGGGTCATATTTATCCAGTACCCTGATGTGAAATTTAATTTGTATTATTTTTGTGTTGTTTGAATGAAAAAATGCAGTGTCACTGGACTGACAGATGTTATAGAGGTTTTCCTTCGGGTCTCACACGCGAGGGTGTTAGATCAATTCCCTTCCCACAGGCATCGTCTAGACGTAATGACATATAACGTGATGCTGTCGTTTCCCTCTGCCAGGCAGCAGGTGACTGCATTGGTAAGGGCTGTAATTACCGACCAAAGTGGGGAGGCAGCAGCGGCCCTGGTGCATGGGTGTGGGCGGGTGCCTGTGCAAGGACATGGTCTCTTTCAAAACCGCCATATTGCCCACCCCAGCTTCCCTGCCCCCTCTCCTGCTGCAAACTCACAATGGAGTCAGAGCCCTCCTGATGGCCAGCTCCTTCCACTGCTGCCCAGGCTCCTGTCTGCCCTTCCCTGACAATTCCCTGCTGTGGTCAGTGGCATGTTGTTAGAGGGCTGCATGGGTCTGTGCCAGGAGACACTGATTCCTGGAGGCAGCCAAGGGTGGGGTCCACCTGTCCTCAGTCCTGCCAGGACCCATCCATGAGCTGGGATGGAGCCACACTCAGCCAGGGCTGAGGTAACAGAACCTACCCCAGCCTTCGCAACACCACCCCTTCCCCAGAAGGGAATCTGCTGTGCCCCCTCCTCTTCCCATGTCCTCCCAGCCTTCCAGTCTGTCACCATAATATGGCCGATGCTCTGCGGATTTCTAAACCCCTGGCAGCAGCTGCTGCAGGAAATAGGGTCTTGCAGCTCCTTGGTCTCTATCTAGGATAAGAAATCATCTGACTGCAATGGTTGCTGTTCCAAGATCATGGCAGGAAGATAACACTATCCTTGGTGACATTTAGAATGTCACACCATGATGTGATTCTTCTTTCATTTCAGTTTTGGGAGGTCATCAGTGATGAGCATGGGATCGACCCCACAGGCAGTTACC
>CAUYON010137814.1:0-22485 GCA_963573935.1 Arctocebus calabarensis | reverse complement strand
TATTAGGGCTGAGTACGTTGGATACTTTTTCTTCCATTCTTGAGATACTTTGCTAAGAAGAATATGTTCCAGCTCCATCCATGTAAACACAAAAGAGGTAAAGTCTCCATCTTTCTTTAAGGCTGCATAGTATTCCATGGTTACATGCCTTTCTTGACTCCAAAGCTTGGGCTGAGACCCTGGGTTCTCACTGTCTGGAGGACACGTGCCACATCCAAGTTCTCATCCCTTCCCTCGGCTGGACCCTGAGCTGCATGGTCACTGCCCAGAATAGGTGCTGCTTTGTCACCAGCCAACCCTGGGACCTCCATATGTATTTGGGGGTGCCACCTACCGTGTGGGATGGGGCGGGAGTGCAGTGCAGACTCCAAGTCCTCAGCTCCCATGAGCTCAGGAGGACACGTGAGGGTCTGTGGAACAACAGGGAGTGGTCTGCAGGCAGAAACCGTCCACAGCCAGACATAGGGGGGCCTGTGAGAGGGGCAGGCAGAGGCAGGACCCTGGGAGGGACTGCGGCTCCCACCACACAGGGGAGTGCCCTTCTCCCTGGCGCCCAGCAGGCCCTGGTTGAGCCACAGAGGCTGTCCAGGCAGGACTGTGGGATTGGGAGACGCCTCCCGGCTCCAAGGCTCTCGCTGGTGAGTTAAGAGACATGGGCAAGTGACTCCAGCTGCAGCTTCCCAGTGACTGTTAGCCACATGCTCTGCTGACAGTGTCCCCAGGTCCTGGCCTCAGAGGCTCTGCTGCAGTGGGCAGCTGTGCATGCCGTCCCGCCACTTGTGACCTGCCACCCTGGCAGCACTTGTGTATCCCACAGCCAAAGGGACTTTTACAGGGTCCTGGAGACTGTCACGGTAGCCCAGGGCTGCACACTAAGATGGGCTGGCACCATCTAAAGTCACTCTGAGCCAGATTTGGGGGACACTGAGGAGAGGTTCATGCCTGCGTCACACCCTCACAGGACTGTCCCCAGAGTCGTGCAGGACGAGACCAGCAGATCACTCCAGGAGATGCCCACAGACTTTCCCATTCTTACTAACAACTGTCATCATGAAATGACCACAAGTGCCATCAGGGAGCGTGGAGACAGGAGCTGCGTCTTCTCCTCGGGTTCCAGCATCAGGGCTGTCAGCCCAGCCCCTTCTTGCCAGACTCAGGTCGGGTTCCACGTAGATTCACAGGCGGGTTCTAGCCGGCCTGCCACACAGGGCAATTCTTCTAATTTATTCCTTCTGAGCAAGCGCTGTTCCTGGCCTTCCTAGCATAAGCAGAGCCTCCTGGGCATCAGGGAGAAGATGGCATTCCCCCCATGTGGTGGGCGCCAGTAGTCCCCGGCGGGGTGACAGAGGCACCCTAGAGGCCACAGCCTCTGGCCACACACCTCGGGCAGCTCTAGAGCTCTGGGCTGAGCTCACTGCTCAGCACGTGCCAGCGCCTCCAGCGCCTCCAACTGGGGGCCCTCCCTTTTCTCTCTGCGTCACACTGGTGCTCACCCAGGATGACAGAGTGACTGCCAAGCTCATCTGCTCTCACCTCCACGTGTGTGGACGTGCATTTGCAGCTAATTCCTGGTGATTTTCCAAGTGACTGCTTGATGCCATTCCAGAAACATGGTCTTCTCTTGCATCCGAAAGGATACTGCAGCATCTGCCCCGGCCACGCACGGGGACAGACGAAATTGGTGGCATTTTCTCCCACTCATTAGCTGGGAAAGTGGTCATGCCAGGTCCCTGTTTTGCTTCCTGCCACGAACCTCAAGGACAAATGGGGACTTTATGTCGGTGGGAACCTATTGCTGTGCTCCTGTTCAGCTACCCTAGATGGGGACTCTCTGGAAAACTATGACAGTCAGATTTTTATCCTTAAGGTTCTCAGACAGGCACTGAAATCATAGGCGCTCTAACTGGTTGACAGGAGTCTTGTCAAAGCAGCCACGTTGTTTGCCTAGCTGTGACTCTGGGACACTCAGGGCCCCCCGTTCTTCACTGCAGACCCTCTGTTTTTAATGTTTCAAGGCAACAGGAGCTGAGTTTCAAGTCCCTGACCGGAGGCCAAGTGCTTCCTAAGTTTTATGATCTTGTGGAGGAAATAACGATGACAACCATTCTGACAACTGAAGCCCTGCACGTCAAGCTCTCCGTGCGCCAATTACAGGGTTGAGGCTTCCTACGAGGAATCCTGCAGGCACCCTGGGGGGCAGCCGTGTCCCTTGCTTCATCTGTTTAATGTTGGAATAATTATAGGTGCCTTACTACATCCAAAGAATGTTCTGAGGATCAAAACAAATGTCACACATGAAAGTACTTTGCTCTTTGCTCTCTCCGAAGAACCACGCGGATGTGAAACGTATTGGTCTGGGTCCTATCTGAGAACAGCCCTGACTCACTGTGCATGGTACAAATGCATAAAGATGTTTTGCCAAGAGTTGGGTGAGGTTTGCTCTGCTCTGTATGTTCTCCCAAGGGAGATAACAGGTGGGCCGGCACAGGTGCAGCCTGTGATGAGAGCAGAGTGCCCAACGCAGGTGAGAGCGTGGCTTCCACCACCAAAAGTGCCACATATAAATGGCCAGCAGCTGAAGGCAGAAACCACCCTTGCCCATTACTATTTCATTGCTTTAAGTCTAACGATATTTTCTTAAATTAACAAGAAAAGTGACGATTCACCACATAACTAAGCCTGAAACAGCAATCTAATCTGATCGTAACATTCACATGAACACCATCTCCTCCCTGGGTGATTTTTTATCAAGGTCCAATACTTACTACTTAAAAGTGATGTTGGACCACTTTCAATGTCTTAGTCACCCATCTAGAGCTGCATGTTTTATTGTCCCAGATCATGTGTTAAATACAAACCGTCTATGTACTTTGAACTGAGCTATAAAAATATGCCCCTAGGTATTGGAATAAAATTGTACTTTCCAAGAGCAAACTTTGATCAAAAGGCAAGATTTTATTAAAGGACAGCAAGTATTTTTACGGCCATTGGTGTGTGCATGTGCACGTGTATATATAAGAACAGTGTCACATGTTAAGTTATGTTCTCCTAAAATCACATGTTGAAGTCATAATCTCAGAACCCCACAATCTGACCTGTTTGGGGAACAGGGTCTCTGTTGATGTCAGTAAGATGAGGTCATGGGAATGGATTCTAGTTCCATGTCACTGATACTCTTTAAAGAGGGGGAAATTCTGACAGAAGTGCACACAGAGGATGACATCATACACAGATGAACACAGAGACTGGAGTGACACAGCAGAAGCCAAGAACCACCATCTCCAGCAGATGACCAGAAACTGAGGCAGTGGTCTGGAGCAGAGCCCCCTTCATGGCCATCAGAAGGCACCGACCCTGCCCACATCCCGACTTCTGAAACTTTGAGACCAAAGAACTGTGAGACAATGAAGTTCCGTTGTCTAAGCCACCTGGTTTATGGTATTTTCTTATGGCTATGCTAGAAAACTAGTAACGATGAAAGACAGATGAAGAGATAGCTATGGTGGTGTGGCCATTAAGTTTGTGAAGCTGCCACTATGCACTCACATCTGCAGCACCGTGCAAACAACTCGGTAAGGGCCTCTAACCCTGGGATATCAGCGTCTCACAGCTGTGCTAGTGTCACCGAGCGGTGCTGGCTTGCTGAGTGGTGTTCATTATCGGTGTTGGATGTTTTTGTGTGCTATTGTGAGAATGTGGGAACTTGAATCATAGCAATGGACAAACATTAAATTTCCTATTAAACTTGGCAAAGAAGCGATATCAGGAACATGTTAGTCCAAGTTTATGCAGATAATGTCACAAAGAAAACAGCAGTGTACAAGTGAGTGAAACATTTTTCTGAGGGGAGAGAAAGCATTACTGATGAAGAGAGGACAGGGTGACCTCCCTCCTCCTTCCCTCCCTCCCTCTCCCCCTCCTCCCTCCCTTCCTCCCTTGTTTTTTCCTTTCCTATTCTCCTTCCTTCCTTCCTTCCTTCCTTCCTTCCTTCCTCCCTCCCTCCCTCCCTCCCTCCCTCCCTCCTTCCTTCCTTTCCTCCTTCCTTCCTTCTTTTTCTATTTGTGGTGATTGCAGCCACTCCGATGAATGTGTGTTGTTATCTTATTTTATTTGCATTTCCCTGCTAACTTGGGTGGAGCCCTCCTCAAATGCTTACTGGATGCTTGGATAGACTCTTGGCTTTTTTGTTGTTGTTATTTTGAAGTTATCTATTTGTCTTTTCTTATAGGTGTGTAGAAATGCCTTTGTTCTGACTGTACATCTCTTGTTCACAGATATCTGTATGTATTGGTTACCTTTTGGTTTGCATTTTTATTTTCTTAATGTTGACTTTAATAAATAGAAGTTTTAATTTTAATGATGGAGAACATATTTTTTTTCCTTTCTGGGTAACACACTGGCCTTCTGTTTAGAATTCTTTGCCTACCTCAAAGATGTGAAGATTCTTTCCTATTTTTTTTTTGCAGTTTTTTGGCCAGGGCTGGGGTTGAACCCCCTACCTCCAGCATATGGGACCAGCGCCCTACTCCTTTGAGCCACAGGCACTGCCCAGATGTGAAGATTCTTTACAGTTCCTTTCAGTTCTTCCAATCCTGGGGAACTGATTTTTATATATGGTTTGAGGTAGGAATCAAAATATATTTGTAAAACATCAACATTCTATAATGTCTGAGAATTTCTTGAAAAAAATTTATATATCATATATGTCTATCTTTTTTTTCTGTTTTTTGCCAGGGCTGGGTTTAAACCCACCACCTCCAGCATATGGGGCCGACACCCTACTCCTTTGAGCCACAGGTGCCTCCCCATATATGTCTATCTTATAAGAAAGATTTCAAGGCTTGCTACAAATCTATAGCTGGAGTGTAAGTTCTCCAGTTTTGTTCTTTTCAAGATTGTGTTGGCTATCTTTAAATTTCTCAATTTCTTATCTTCACAATACTTGAAGTTATCTGCATTGAGATTGTGTTGAACAAGAGAGATGAAATGACAGATGATATTCAGTCCCTCAATTCTTGAACACAGACTATGTATTTAGGCATTCTACAATTTTTGTCTATAAAGCCTTTAACTTGGGGACAGCGCCTGTGGCTCAAGGAGTAGGGCGCAGGCCCCATATACCGGGGGTGGTGGGTTCAAGTCTGGCCCTGGCCAAAACTGCAAACAAACAAACCTGCAAAACCTTTAACTTGGTTACTTTGTTAGATTAATCCTTTTTTGGTGTCTCTTTGATATTATTTATTTTATAGTATTAACTATCTTATCCTACTTGTTTATTGCTAGTTTATAAAAATGCAATGGACTTTTGTACATTAACTTAGTTGCTAGTCGACTTGCTGAATTGGTACATCGATTTTAGTGGACTCATTTAGACTTTCCACATTCTAGTCATGTTGCCTGTGAATAAATACAATTTTATTTTTGAGAGGCATGCTTTCTCATTATTGAGCTCAGTGAAATACTTAAATATTTCACAATAAAAAGTTGATAATTTCAGTAAGCTTTACTATAGATTATGTTTATAAGATTAAGGAAGTTTTCTTTTATACTTAGGGATTTTTTAAAAATTATGTATATATGTTTAATTTTATTAAGCAATTTATTTGTATATATTAAAATGGCCTGATATTTTAAAACATAGTGAACTATAATGATTGATATTTGAAAGATGAACTGACCATTTATTTCAGGGATAAATCTCAACTTAGTGATGTAATGGGTTAAACATTTCATATATTGACTGATTTGATTTTCTAATAATTTGTTCAGAAATTTTTCATCTATAAAGGAGATGGCCTTTAATTTCCCTTTTTTCCTAATCTCATCGGACTTTACTGTTCATTCCCTCTATTTCTGTTACCTAGACTAGTTTGTATAAGATTAGAATTTTTTCTTTCTTAAATGTTTAGAAAATTTTACCAGTGAAGTAACATGGTCTGGATTTGTATGTGTTTGTGAAGCTTCTTAATAAAATAATGCCTTTATTTGTAAGGCATAGGGCTTCTCAAATTTTCTATTTATTTTCATTTTCATTTTGGTAGGCTGTATTCTCTTAGAATTTTATCAGTTTTATATAAAATTTGTAAATTACTGGCATAAGGGTTATATATACTATGTCTTGTAATAATTTTAATGCTTGTAAGGTCTGTAATATTTCTTTTTATTTCTAATTAGCAATATTTTTCTTCTCTTATCTTTCCCTTAGTCTCTCAATCTTATCAGGGACCTGCCAATTTTATTAATACGATGAGAAAACCAACTTTTAGTTATCCACTATCTCTATTGTATATATTTTTAGTTCATTAATTTCTACTCTTATCTCTATTATTCCTTTTCTTTTCTTTCCTCTAGGTTTAGGAAAGAAACCCGCGTCACCATCATTCTGGAACTCCTTAAGTGGCTCTGTACAACCAGCGCAATAAAGTCCAGACATAACCTGAGACCGCAGTGACCCATGGGCCCAAACTCCAGGCCTCAGATCCCGCCTCACCCCCTGTGCCCTCACGGTCCAACCACACCGGCCACACGGGTCAGGCCCTCCGCCCTGTGGGTTCCCTGCCCTCCCCACCCGCCTGCTCACCCCAGGCTGCGGCTCCCTCTCAGCCTCCTCCCTGAAGTCCTCCCAACTCCTCGTGACCCTCATTTGTCCTTTGTCGGCTGTGCTGCTCCCCCCCCACCCCGATTCTTTTGCTCATCTCTGCCTGCCTCACTGTGACGCCGGCTCCTGGACACAGGCCGGGTCGAAGCATTTGGGTGGCCCACCCCCAACAGCATTCCGCAAGGCACTTCCTGGACTACCCCAGGGGGGAGGCAGAACTGGACCCCTGGGCCCTGGTGCTGCTCCCAGAAGCTTGCAAAGTGCCGCCCCTCTCAGGGCGGGTTGTGTAGGTGAGATGAGCCCTTCGAAGGGGGGATACCTGAGGCAATCTAAGTGACAGGCCTTAAGAATGTGGTAGCTCTGAGCTGGGGATAGACAAGATTAAGTAGAAAAGCAAGTTGGGGTCACCTACCAATTCAGAAGGTTAGAATTCAGTTGGGGGTCACCTACCAATTCAGAAGGTTGGAATTTCCACTTTCTGTGTGTTAAAAATTAGCCCATGATCTGAAACCAAAAGATGTGGTCACAGCTCCTGGGCCTGGAAAGCCCCTGACTCCCCCAGTTTCTGAGTTTGCCTCTGTGGCCCTGAGTTCAAGTACACCAGCTGCAGCTTGACAATAGGGAGCACGTGGCTGGGGATTTCTCCCAATGACCCTGCAGGTTCCGCTCTCTCTGGAGCAAAAAGGAGAAAATCATCCTATTGCTCCCACAACGTGTCTTCTCTGCTCGCCTCTGGCCTGGAAACCCAGACTCAGGCTCTACAGTGAATGTCTCTCCTTCTCTGTTTTCTTAGCCAACCACTGCTGCTGTTTCTTCCTCTGGAATGGACCTCAAATTAGAGATCTCCTCCCCTCTGCATGACCCCCGACTCCCCTCTTGTACTGTCCCTTGCGTGGCTTCCTAGTCATCAATGTCTGGGCTCTTGGAGGGACCCTCAACAGTGCAGAGTCCCCTTTCTGCAGGAGGTTCAGCGGGTCCTTCTGGAGAGCACAGCATGGGTCCATGTTGCTCCAGCCAGTCCCTTCCACCCACTCCGCCATCTTCAAGTTCCTCTGCAACTAGAGTCCTCCTGTTCTATCCAATTCTACTCCCACCTTCTTCCCAAAGTGGAAAATTTAGTTCAGAGGTAGCATGATGTAATGGATTAAAAAGTGTTGATTTTGCTTTATCACCTCCAGGCTGTGACCCCTAAATGACCGGACGTGGCTGGGATCAGGTCACCTGGCAGAGCTGTGGGAGAAGTCAAACGACTCAGTAAACGAAGGTGTGTGGGACTCAGGCAGCACACCGAGTCAGAGCTGTGGGCGTGAAGAAGGTAACTCCTTCAGTGAAGTAGTCTACTTACTCTCAGCAGCCCTAAACTTGCCCACACGGTGCCTTCGCTGACATCCCCCCACGGCACTCACAAAGATTCAGCCCTCTGGTTCTCCAGACCCTTCCCTCTCATTCTTAACATCAGCACTGTACAATCATGCTTGCAAATCCTTCCTGGTAGGGTTTGTTGATTCCCCCCAGAGAAAATAGAATCTTCACTTATTCATCAACCCATTTCTCACCCAATATTTATTGAGATGATCGCCTTGTTTACAATATTCTGCTCAATAAATGCAGTCTTGGTTGACCTGCAGTCTGTACTTTTATAATATAATAATAAATTACTTTTAAAAATGTATCCTTGTCCCTTAATTTCAGCACATATTTATGAAGCTCCTGTGGTGTGACAGGCATTAGATGTGCAAAGATAAAATAAGAGTCCGCCCTCCAGGAGCTCAGAGTCTAGCCGGAGATACAAACTACAAACATCATTTTAGTATCGTATTATCAGAGCTTACATTTAATTATACTCAGGAAATTTTTGCATTTTTCTCTTTAAATACACATGTCATATTTTAGGCTTTGTACTTTAACATATTGAAATATATATGATAGAGGGGTGTGATAGAGATCTATGACAGATAGGTAGCCTAAAACAAGAAGCAGAGCATCAGTGCATTCTTGAGAATTTTAAGTGAGTCTGTGCATGTCCCACATAATCCTCCCTGTGAAAAAATACTGATGTGTTTATGCTAGAGTGCCCTGTTCAAAGAAGTGTTGTAAGTGAAGCACACAATAAGCCCATCTTTGAGGTTGATTGTGAACATCAGTAGGTCAAAGGCTCTTAAGTAAGGCAACAGTGAAGAAAATGGTTACTTTCGGCCAGGTGTGGTGGCTGGCACCTGTAATCCTAGTCCTCTGGGAGGCCAGTGTGGGTGGATTGCTTGAGTGCAAGAGTTTGAGATCAGCCTGAGCAAGTGCTAGACCCTGTCTCTACTAAAAATAAAAAGGCTAGCCGTGCATTGTGGTAGGTACCTGTAGTTGCCGCTACTCGGGAGGCTGAGGCAGGAGGATCTCTTGAGTCCAGGAGTTTGAGGTTGCTGTGAGCTATTATGACTGTGGTGTCATAATAGCTCACAGCACTCTACCCACCCCGAAGAAAGAAAGAAAAGAAGAAGAAATGATTAACTTTGTTTAATTCAACATTTTTCACACTTATATTTCCCTGATATCTTTTCCTGTAAAAGGCAGCTCTAGAAAAATTGTGATTGACAATTACTAGGGACAATTTTGAATGTACATCTTGCTTACTATGATAATTTAAAGTGAGATAAAAAGTGTGGAATGTACCCACAATTGATCTGAAAAGATCAAATATTAAACGAATAACTATGGTACCATGATAATTTCACTATTTGCGTAAACATGTATAATGTATTAATTAATTATGCTAATAAGTTTATTACCTAAATTCCTAATGTTCTGTTTACTCAAGACTTAGCTGATAAAAGTCTGAACCCACAATGGCATGTTAAGATACGTTCCTGCAATATTTGAGTTTAGCTTTTTTATTTATCTTTTCCTAAAAATGGAAGGAGCCTATCTGATTTGGCTGTAATTAAATTTGAAAGGTTAATAATTAAGCTCCAAGGTATCCATTATTTCCTTATTTTATTTCACTTTGAATTATCATGGTAAGGAAGGTGGTTCATGCTTTGGGTTTTAACTAATTAAAAGGCATGATCTACAGGCTTTCATTGTTAATCAATAAATTAAAATGGCCTTTGGGATGTGTGGACATTTGAACAACCACTACTGTCTTAAGCTATTTGACCATATTCCTTCTTAGTGGACAAAATAAGGAACCCCAAAGACTCCCACATTTGTCTCCAGAGCATGTGAATAATTTCCGCCACGTGCAAGGGGAATTGAGGCTGCAGCTGGAATTAAGGTTGCTAGTCAGATGATCTTGAAATGGGGAGGTTATCCTGGGTCATTCCTGGGAGCTTAATACAATCACAAATGTCCTCATAAGGAAAAGAGGGAGGCAGAGGGTTTATGTCAGCCAAGGCTCAAACCACCGCTGCTGGCGCTGACAATGGGAGACTCCCACAGCTAAGGAATGAAGCTGACACCAGTGGGCCCACTTCGGATTTCTACCCTGCAGAGCCGTAAGACGCTGGGAGTAAGTTTGCTGTGCTGAGCCAGGTTTGTGGCAGCTCCTTACAGCTGCAATAAGAAAATGATACGCCCTTTAAATGCAGGACAGCCGTTATCCCAAATGTCAGTGTTGGTTCAGGCTAAAATTAGACAAAGGGGATTGAAAAGCTTTATGCTTATTAGAGTGAAAAAAAAAGTGTCCTAAACAGGGCAAGGAATTGTTAGTTGCATAGTTATAACAGTTTATCCAGGTTCCTGGCCCTGTACGCCTCCTTGCCCTCAACCGAGCTGTTGAGGCATCATTACAGGTTCTGGCCCCAAACCTGACAGCAGCCTGGTAGGTGGGCAGGAGCCTCCTTCGTGGGGGCTGCAGTGACCTCCCAAGTCCACCTCCTTCCCCTTCTGCTCAGAACACTGTCCCCCACCCCAGTTGCCATTCAGAGCTGCAGATTTATTTTCTGTGAACAAAAAACTCAAGCAAATAACTAGACCCTCCGTTGCCCTCCAGGCCTGAACTCAGGAGCTCAGTTCCAGCCCCCAGCCCCTTGTTTGTTACATCCCTTCCCCGGCAGGCAGCCCCGGGTGGGTGGGGGTTTCTCAGCCTTCTGCAGAGTCTTCCTGCCACCAAGCAGCAGCCGTGGGCTTTCAGAGCTCGCCACAGCCGGGACCTCAGGCTGTCCTGCCAGGGTGCTCCCTGCCAACTTCAGTGTCAGGACCTGTTGGCCAAGCCCGGTGCCACCCAGGCGCTGCCCCAGATCCCGTGATCCTCATGATGGCTCAGGTTCCCAGCCACCTCTGTGGGTTGCGAAAACCTCAGTCAGCATTCCCTTGCCCCCCAGGCCATCCAGATTTAGCACTTTCCTCAACAGCCGAATGCTTCCTCCGGGAGAAGCCTGAGGACCCTGGCACTCTGAACGCTTCACTACCTTAGCCTCCCAGCTGAGTCCTGCTGTGACCCCGGGTGGGGTTCCCTGCCCCCCACCCCAGCCTCACCCTCCTGCTAGGTCTGGAGAAACTCTGGTCTCCAGCTCGTCACCCAATTCCTTAGGCCTCGGCTCCTCATGTGGCTTGGGGAGAGGCGGGTCAGCGTGACGGGGGTGGGGGGAGGTTCTGTAGCACATGGGGGCTCTCCAGTCCTCCCCAGACATAGAGTTCTCTGGACACAGCTCTGCAGGACTTTGACCCTGACACGCTCTTCCCCACTGTGGTCTTATTGAGGGCCTGCCTCTCTAGACGTCTTTTCTCAACCTTTTCCCTGGCTTGTTCCTTCCATCCCTCCCAGACTTTGCATCCTCCTGGACCCGTCCTTAGCCCCCTCCATTTGGAAACATACCCTGTTCTCCCCAAATCACCTCACTCAGTCGCCTGGCGCCTGTAATTACCGATGCAGCTGCAGGTCCTGAAACTTTGTCTCTGTCTCTGAGCTCTTTCCTAACCTCTGGGCCCACAATTCTACCCACCAGCCAGAACCCTCCAGGCTCCACCTGCCGAGCACATGAGCCCCAGCAGGGCAGCAGGGAGCCCCAGTGCTCCCCTGCTCTTCCCCCTCTTCCCTCAGGCCCCCCTCCCATCCCTACCTGTTTCCCCATCCCAGTTAGTATCTGAAGGTTCCTGATTCCATGTGCACTGCTTACCAGAGCCTCGGAGGGCTCCTGAGCACCCTTGTCTCCTGGGCCAACGGTGCGGAGTTCTGATTCTCTCCGCCCCAGGCGGGCATCCTCCTGGCCCCATGTGGTGCTGCTGTAGCCCACACTCACCCCCCGTAGCTTGGCAGTAGCCTTAGCTGGGCTGTCACCTCTCATCTCAGGCCACTGTCACCTGTCATTTTTCAGAAGTATACACAATCTTTTTATTCTTCCTATGAGAAATGTCCAATATCTTCCCATCACCCATAAGCTAAGGTCCAAAACCCTAAAGAAGACTTTTGCAGTCTTTCACCATCTACTTATCCATCAATTTCCCCAGCCTCATCTTCCAGCTCTGTGTTCTGGACCAGTGATTCTCACTCCTGTCTGTCCACAAGCCTCAGCTATGGAGGTTTAAAACCCACAGCCTCTCACCTGCTCAAGGCCTGCCCAAGACCTGCCGTAAGTCAGAAACTCTGTGAGTGGGACCCAGCATTGGTGGCATGGAGATTGGAGCAGACACAGATGAAGGTTTCAGAGTGTCAAGGACACACCACTTCTCACGGCCTCACAGGGATGCCACTGCCAATCCCTACCCAATGACGAGGACCCTTCTCTATTTAGGGGGAAAAAGGAAAAGAGAGAGGGAACGTTCTTCCTTGTACACAGGTGGCCCTTCTTGTCATATCCATAATGGATCTCACGTTCATTCTAATTTAGTAAAGACGAAAGCAAATGTAAGTAGTCCCGTACAATGTGGGCTTCCGGGAATTAAGACCTGCCAGGGACCGCATTAACTTAATTGGTCCATGTTAATAGAACAGGGGGGAGTAACAGAGTGACTGCAGGATGTGTCCAAGAAGCACAGTTACTGTCTGGCCGTGAGAGAGCAGTGCGGGAGGTGTGGGTTGAGCTTTTGTACTCCTTTAAATGTACTTGTTTCTGAAGCCCAAATCCACTGATTCTCTGACTTGGAAAAGCCCTCAGTGTAAATTAGACTTAATAGATATTCTGGATGGTGATAAAGATCATTTTAAAAATCCCAAGCAACTTGAAAGGGGGAAAAAGGATTTAGTCCTGTATTGAGCCTCATCTTTAATTTGCCATGGTGCCATATTGAATATCCTGTACATCACTTTCTGATTTGACTCTTTCAAATAGTAAACTATATTACACTTACTGGTATCATTTTGTCAGACTATCAGTCCCTGCAGTCAACCACCAGCTAGTAAAAAAAATGCCTTTTATTCTAAAGGTATACCACGGTGCAATCCTATGTACGTCAAAACTTTTGAAAATATTCTTCTGGAAGATGGGAAGATGGTGGTGTTAGTGTAGTTTGTGAATTGTCTTGAAATCCCACCAACTCCCCAGTAAAAACTTATGCTGCACTAGGATAGCGCAACAGAGGTTAAACATTGGCAATGAAACGAGGTGATAAAACAACCTTATAGCTTTTAAAATGCCAGAAAGGGACCAGCAACATCCATGACACCTGAATGGCGTCATCACCAGTGTAAGAGGAGATGAAGGAGCCTGCAGGACAGCCCAGGGGTATGAGGACCGGGAACCCCAGCAGCCCAGGACTCCCACTGGATGCCCTGCACCCAGCGTGGGAGTCAGCACCAGGGTCCATCCACACTTATCAGCCGTGCTCCCTTCCAGGACAAAGTTCCTCATAGAGGAGAGGGCATGGGAATAGAATCTGAGTCATCAGGATATAGACCTTGGGGCAGAGGAGGAAGGATGCAGGGAGAGGGGTCTGTGAGGACAGAGGGGACAAGGACGATCCATACCCTTGATGGTTCATGAAGACAACTACAGTGGGTGCCAGGACCAGGCAGCTGGAGCAACTTTCACGTTCATCTCTCCTTCCTAAAAATTCAGAAAACCTCATCACAGGTGCAGGTAGCAGTGAGTGACTGAGAAGGTCACTAAGTCCATACAAAGTTACTCCAAGAAGAGAACAAAATAATGTTTCTACAAATAAAGCGATGACACCTGCCAGGCAGGTCCACAAAACAGATAAGAAATGAAACTCACATTATTTTAAAATGAAGTAGAAAACATTAAGGATACAAGAGAAGATATTAAAGATCAACAGAAGTCAGAATTGGAAACATGCAGGGAAGTGGTGACAGTGTTCAAGAAAGAAGTAAATTAAAAAGAAATGACATTAGAAATGAGATCTAAATCAGAAGAAACATACAATGCCTTAATGGCACATTAAAAGGAGAAAACTTTTTAAAATAAAATGGAAAATGATTCCAGAGAAAGTGGGGAAACTTCAATGAAAGGGAAAGAAGTTTCCAAATACATACCATAGAATTTCCTACAGAAGAAGCAATAAAGACTGGAGATTGTAACTCAGTCCATCTTTCCTGAGTTGAGAAGAAAAGCTGAGAGGACACACTGGCAGGGGACAGTGCCTTCCCAAGCACAGGAAGACTGTGGGAACAAGACAGGCCCCACAATACTACCAAGTTTGGAGAAAATGAGAAAAAAGTCATTTGGATAGCTGGGCAAGGAGATTAGCCAATTAATAAAAGAAGGAAAATCAGATTGCCTGCAGAATTTTCCACAGCAATGTTGAGTAATATTTATATTTATGATGCCCCTCCCAAAAAATATGGAGCAAAAGGTTTTGCTTTTCTCCTGCTACCCTAAATAACAGACAGAGAGGCAGATTCTCTCAAAGGAAGTGATATTTCTATGGGCATAGGCATTGCAGTGGGAATAGAGGTCCCATCGTAAACTGCGTGTGTCTTCAGGCAGGTAAAAGAAAGACAAGGATTCATACTTGTTTTGAAATAATTTCTTTGGTTACAAGGGTCAGTAAGAAGGGTGGCACCAGTCCAGTGCTGGGCAGGCAGATTCTGGGCAGATGCTCTCACAGACATGTGCGTGTGTGTGTGTGCCTTGGGTGTGCCTTGCGCACATGCATGTATGTACATGTGTGTGCACGTGTGTACATCTGTGCACATGCATGTGTGTGTGTGTGTCTGCCCGTGCATGTGTGTGTAAAGTTGTAAGGCCTTTGTGCAAGGTTATGAGTTTTCCAGCATCCCTGGTGACATTTCTTGCTATCAAGGGTGCACACACAAGAATCCTGTCGTTATGGCCTCTCCCACTCTTTTTGCCTGGGTTTTTAACACAAGCGACTCCACTTTGAGTCTGACAACTTTCACACAGCAAATGACCATCAAATATAAACGTTGCAAACACTTATAAACTTGTAGAAACTCATTGTTCTCATTAGCTCTCCCTGAGGAATGTTCTAGAGAAAGAGCTTCAGACACTGCAAATGCTGAGGTGCTGACCCAGGGGCCTGTCCTTGACCATCTACCAGCCGGAAACCCTGGCCACAAATGATTTCTCTGAAGAAAACCTCAAGACGTATTAAGAAGTTGATGATGGCGGCACCTGTGGCTCAAAGGAGTAGAGCACTGGCCCCATATACTGGAGGTGATGGGTTCAAACCCAGCCCCGGCCAAAAAAAATAAAAATAAAAAAGAAGTTGATGACTACAGATATATAATTACCACGGCTGTAGTTTGACTATCACGCAGACTATTGAGATAATAGTCTTCTATTGAAAAAAGCAAGAAGAAACTGGCTTTTTAGTGACAAATATTGAGGTCATAGTGGGGACTGTTGCGTCTTCTGGGTACAGAGAGATGTTCTGGATACACATTTTGCCATTGTGCTTTTCTGTGACTTCTGTACATCGAAAGCACAGTTTATACGTGGTTATTGGAAATGTTTCTTTCCTTCTACATTATCTTTTTGGTACTTTCCAAAATTCCCCTGCCCCATACACTTGTTTTATACCCTCTCAAACATTTGATATAGGAAAAGCATTTGAAAAGTATGGATGATCACTTTACATAAGAAGTCAATTTATTTGATATATTTTTTTAAGACAGAGTTTCACTTTGTCTTCCTCAGTGGAGTGGTGTGGCGTTATAGCTCAAAGAAACCTCAAACTCTAGGTTGGAGTGATTCTCTTGCCTCAGCCTCCCAAGTAACTGGGACTACAGGCACCTGCCACAACACCTGGCTATTTTTAGAGACAGGGGTCTTGCTCTGGCTCAGCCTGGTCTCGAACTCCTGAGCGCAAGCAATCCACCCATCTCGGCCTCCCAGGGAGCTGGGATTACAGGCGTGAGCCCCTGCACCCGGCCTACTTGAGTTTTTAATTGTCAGTGAAAAAACGAATTAAGGAAACACATGAGTTTGAATAAGTCTGATGAAGCCAATGCCCAGCATTAGAAATAGGACAGGGGGCCTCTTGGCTGAGAATGATGCCTAGATCGCCAGCCCCTTGTCAGTCAGAGCCTGGTCTTTGGTGTGGTTCGTACTCAGGATGTTATCTACAGCTTTTTCTCTTTTTCTCCATCTGGTACATGCAAGGGTGTTATTCAATCAGAAGGAATCTGAAGTGTGGGGGAAATCCTTTCAGCAGCACAGTTTTCAAATGTAATTAAAAGAATGACCTTTGATCGGGAGCCCCTGGCCTTTGGCAGGTGATCTCTCCAGCTCTGTGCGGAGACCAGCTACCTCTCTATTTCCAGATAGTTCTCCCATGTACTGTCCTTTCCATCCCAAAATACTGACGAGTTCCATGAACAGCAACTTTCCTGCCCACTGTCCTTGTAAAGGGACACCCGCCCAGCAGTCATCCTGCCTCCCAAGCCCCGGCAGCAGTCGCCGGCCCTCACCCTCCCTGGCCTCTGCGTCCCTCACCCCCCTCCCTCCTTCCTGCTCACGGTTCTCTTTCTCTGTCTTCATTATACATTAAACTAAACCTAAGGGACGTAAAGGCACCCCTCAAACCCACCAGCACCTCAAGTTTTGTTACTTCCCTCCTGTGTAAGCAAATTCCCGAGGTCTATTCCCCCCCCAGCCCCGTGCTCCTGCCCGCTCCCGCTGCTCCCTGCCTTCATTCTCTCCCTGACGACACCGCGGACAGCTCCCTGCAGCTGCCCAGGCAGTTTCCGGATTGTCAGACCCCCACCCCACCCCGCTGGAAAATCCTCCATCCTCCTGACTCCCGTCCCGGTTCTTCGAGCACTTCGCTGGGCAGTCCCGTCGCATCTTTCCCACGAACACCCTCCCCTCCGCACGTGGGACCCCAGGGCCGGTCTTCTGGAGGATTTTACATGCAGATGTAAGTAGGTGTCAACATTATTTTTAACACAAAATATGGTTAACCTGCTCTGTATGTCACGTGAATTCTAATACACCTGGTGAGCCCTGCATAATTACCTGTGAGATAAATTAAGAAACGGAAGTTTGAGCGCCTGTGCTTGGGCTGCGCATGCTTCTGTGATAGGAAATCTGGGTTTGACCGCCAGGCGCAGGGATGAACTGCCCTTCCTGCCGACGCCGAGAGCCATTCCTCCATCCTCTCAACAGAGTGCGTGTTCAGACTCTGACCCTTGCCGGTCTCCTACGAGACAGCTGTGGTTCTGACTCCCCGTTCGTAGAAGAGAGGTTGAGCGGCTTCACCCGTCTGCACCTGCCTCCTCCCGCGGGGACAGCCTTTCCCGCTGCGTGACGGGCCCTCTCGGGTGCAGTTGGGAGACATGCGACCACATGTCAAGGAAGCTAAGGTGGTGCCCTTGGACGCACCACGGCCGTCTTCCTCAGCTTGTGGTCAGCTTTCCGCCTTACGTTATTTTTCCCAAGAAAAAAGGAGTCAACTTCGTCAGTCTGTGTTATGGCTTCTGGGTCTCGTGCCTCCCTGGTATTGGGAGGACCCCCAGGTCCGCCTGCTTCAGGACCTCCTGTTGTCACTTCCCGTCCACACCCAGCCCCGAGCCCGGCCCTACTCCTCTGCTCCTACCTGGCACGTCCCTGCCACAACTGTGCCACCCTCGTCACCCTCCTGCATGTGCAGGAGACAAGCCTTGCCTGGAAACGTTCTTCTCACTTAGCAGTCCCCGTCCTTTCCACAGTTAACAGAGTGACACAGACGCTCTTGTGCAGCCCCAATCCCGGGCAGTGGACTTGCAATGCCCTTCCTGGGTCTTTCCCTGAACCTAGTCCTATCTCCCAAATTCAATGATTTGTCCATAAGGGCTGCAAAGCTCACAGATTTTTATTTAAACATATACAGGGGGGACATAAAGTCCATGCAATTTAAAATAGTTTAACATGCTACGGTGCACGCAAACTTTATATCCACCCTGTATGTGTTACAGCTCACCAACTAGAATAATTACATCATCTTTCATAAAGTCTGTCATATTTTTAATCATTACAATTGGCAAACTGGATGAATTGGAGCCAAGAGACGTTCCCTGCTGCACCTGTGCGGTGTAACTGGGGCAATTTCACGGAACAACAGCAAAGACGCAGTACGACTGTAAGGGTTCATCTCAGTACTCTTTGTCTCCAGAGCTAGAACTACTAGCTAACACCTGCTCAAGATGAAATGGAAATAACATAATTTAAAATAATCTTAAATAAGTTTACTCATCTTATTAATCAATTAATGCTATTTTGTTAACGAAGTAAGGTTGTCCTATGCAGCCTTCCTAAGGATAAAATCAAAAGGAGAAATCAAATAAATAAAACTGCTATATGGTTTCACTTTTCAATAGACTTCAGCCAGATCAAGCGGGCTGGTGATGGCGTGTGTGCAGGGCCTGTCTGTGGTGGCCCGTGTTTATGAGAATAACACTGGAGTTTGACGACATCCACACAGGGAGAGGTAACTGGAGAGTAAATTCCCACACCGCTTTTTTTCCCTGTGTAGCGCTCTAACGTTTGCTGTTGTTCAATACCTAGGAAAACTCACCTGGCTTCACCTGCCTGTTCCGCCTGTTTTATTAACAAACTTACCATACCTCCCCATTCAGGAAAGGAATCACTGCCCATCTAGCACATTCCCACTCGGATCATCGTCCAGACACCGTCAGGTTAGAGCAGAGGGCAGTGTAAAGCCAGCTGTCTCCCATGCAGTGAATCTCAAAGCTCTGAGGGTGAACTCGGCTAAGTGGTAAGGTAATTTTTCCTCCTTAATTAAAAGAAAATAAAACTTTGAGGGCTGAAGTGTTTTCTTATCCTATTGACATTTATTCCCTGTTTGCAAATGTCACTGGATTCAGGGGATTGATAATGCCTGGGCGCTTCCTCCTTTCCCGTGGAAGTGATCTTGATATTTCCCAGTCATGGCTGTGTTCGCTGTGTCACTTGGGGATGATTCCATATCCTTCTAAAATAAGAAAATGCACACATTAGAACCACAAGACCAAAATGGATGTAGAATCACTAATTTTTTTTCAGGTATAAAAAATAAACTGGTTTGAAAATTTCATTCCAGCATCTGTTAAAACAGCTAAATTCTACCAATTTGAAGCTGAGAACTACGTAAGTTCATTTATTTGTGAAACTAAACAATACTTCTTTTGGTAAGAATAATTTGATGGATTCTCCTAAGAATAGTCAAAACTGATTGAAAAATAATCATTTTACCTGTTTCAGATCAGAAAGTAGAAAAGGTTTAATTATATATATGTATTTAGCTGTGGAATTCCCCAGGAAAGGGATGGACCTAAATAAATAAATGCTTGACATTTTACACTAAAAATCAGATCTAGATGAAATAAACAAGAGTAATTTATTTTATTACCTGGTGAGTGAGTAAACTTTAACTCCTATAGCTAATTTTCTGTAAAGGGCATTATGAGTATTCCCCGAGAAGGCGATCACACCAAATGGAAAACTATTTGGTAGAAAGGGTGTGTACAATATCTCCACACCTTAGAATTCCACAGAACTTACATGATTTCTTAACAAATAATAAAATAATATATGATGATGTCATGCACTAATATTGACTTTTAAATATTGAGATTTTGCTTTTGAACTTTGCCAGTGGTTCCCCAAGTATAGCAACATCACAGCACCTTATTTCCTCTCCTGGCAACTGAAGAGCAGTCAGAGAATTGAGAAGCTGTTTTGCACTGATACCCACGAAAGGCCAAGCCCTGCCCCGAGCACCTCGCCCCACTTGGGCCTGGGCAGGTCACCTCCCCAAAGCACACGCTAGGGGACTCCCTACAGACCTGAGTGACACGCCCAGCACTTGTCATCTGGAGTAAAGTCTCACCTGTCACCTGGCACTTAAGAACCTCCAAAGTACCAGCTGAAGCTACTGTCCCAATGGTCAGCAAGTGGGCAGCTTCAGTTGGTATTGGCCGTGGTCTCCCAGAAATGCCTTTCTCTTTAGGAGGAATGCCCTGCACCTCATTTCTACCCAAATCAAAGAAAAAGTTACTCATCTGATCACACTCCAGTTTCAGTCTCATTCTTCTGCATATTTCTAATTTCTATAAAGTGTATATTTATAACTGAAACATTTAAAGGAGGAGATTCCTGCCTAATTTTCCCAGACTCCACTGCTGTGTCACATCTCCCCAAAGCCTGGAAATCACTAGCTGATCTTGTCTCTCTTCCTCGACCCCGCGGAGGTTAGTTGACACTTGTCACTGGCCCTCTGCCAGCTGCGCAGTCACCACCACGAGTCTGGAGGAACCAGATTGGCTTCTGGTTCACACGCAAGGTGGTAAATCCTGGCACTCTGGCCTTTACCTGAAACACTGAATGGCCTTAGTCCTAGAATTTTCATCCAGGTTTGTACATTCATTACCCCCCATGAGAAAAAATAACGTTACCAGTGGAGACTGGCAACTTTTACTAAAGGATGAGAAGCCACGTTTTGTAACTGGGAGTAAGTCAAAACCACCATGCACATCCTTGTTACCACGGTAACGTGTAACAACTTATAACTAACTCTTAATGGCCTCAACTAATTCAAGATGCATCAAATATCGGTAGAGATCTGCGGGAGTTTCTAATAACAAAGTAAACCCAGTACTGAACTTGGGGGAGGATTTGACCCTGGCTCAGGGCCACAGAGACCCAGTTTTAGGAGTGGACAGAAACAGAAGCGTGTGCCTAGCCGGCCGGCTCCTAAGGATATCTCGGTGTTTGGGAAACAGTGTCCAGGTCTCAGCTTGGTCCCTCAATTTGGTTCCCTAAATTCTCCTGCCCTTTTGCTGGAAATTCAGAACAAAGAAAAAAACCAGCTGGAGCTGGAGCCTCTTAATTCTGTACAGTGTGCTATGAGCCGGACCCACTGCAGGGGGTTTCGTGCTCACAGGGTTTGGGACGAGGGAAGAGAATGGGCTGGAGCTGGTGAAGCCGGTTTGAATCACCACTCCTGGGATTTATTCCCTGTGCAACTTTAAAATGGGTCAGTTGAGTTCTCGGAGCTGCAACCCCCTTTTCAGTCAAAATAAGAATTACTGTCACCCCCTGCTAGTTGGCAGAAGAGGAACAGAAGAGATGAAGGACGCCCCGAGAGTGCTGCGCGACTTCCTTCCCCTGCAGTCTGTGCCTCCTCAGCTTTGCTACTTCATCTCCACGGACGATCTGAAATGGGGGTCACTTTTGTGTTCTGGGACTGTTTAGTGGTCTGCCTAATCTCTGGTCAACCACTCAAAATTTTCTTGCTCAGGAATTTGTGGCCGCAGCACCGGGGCTGGCCCATTTTAGGCCTGTGCAGAGTGGGGGCCAGCGGAAGGGGCACCCAGCCTCTGTCCAGGCAGGTGTTCCTGGCCATGCTGGGCTGATGTCTGCTCTTCTGCCTGCTGTGTCCAGCTGGGGGTTCCTGGCCCTGCTGCCACCCGGCTAGCCTTAGCTTCTGCACTGGGCTTCCCTCTTCATAGGCTGGGTCCCCATCTATCTGCTGGGGCAGGCTCTGGGCAGCTAGTGGTCTCTTCTGACACCACGTGTACCTCGTGCCCTTCCCAAGCCTTGTGTGGGCTCATCCCTGCTGTTACTTTACACGTGTTTTGCAATCCATTTTCTCTGCCTTGGGAGTTGGCCGAGGGACGCATGTGCTAGACGAATGTCACTCAGATGGCTTTTACTGAAGGACCTCAAATCTTTTACCACAGAACAAGTATTGAATATTTTAAAATAAAACCCTTTCATGAGATGGAAAGAGGGTAAGTGTCAGCTTGTTCTGCAAGAAGCTAAGTGTCATTCAACAAGTGTCTGGGTCGTTGACCTTCCTGGAGCAGCCCTGGGGACTTGAGTATGTAAAGTTCCTTTAAGAACGAGGTTCCATCCACCTAATGTTAAGTCTACTATTACCAGGATTAGAAGGATGGGCTGGTGAATAAAATGACTTCAATGGTTCATATCCTGGAGGATTTTTGCAAAATGAAAGGCAGCAATCAGACGGAACACTCCAAACTGCCCCTGGGAGAGTGCAGTGGCCACACATCGTCACCACAAACGAGGTCGCCGAGTATGCACACCTGCTCTCAGGGCCAGATCATGGCTGGAAATGGGACCAAGAAACCATGAACCTGCCTTAGAGACCCCCCTCAGGAGCGGTCTGGGGTCATGACCTTTAGAGCTTTTTATTTATTTCACAACTTGGCAGGAAAGAAGAAAAACAGAAGAGAAAGTTGAGGGAGGAAGAGAGCACTTGCTTCCGACTTTCCTCCCTAATCGTGATTCTCTTCATTTAGACAGTGCAGGCAGAGCGGGCTGGGTGACAGGCAGGGAGGGGGACCTCCAACCTCCACCAGAGGCTCCAATCGCCAAAAAGGCCGGACACCTGCCGAGGAGACACCTGTGCCTTGGTGTCTCCTTCACTTCACACTTAGGACTAAATGTGGAACCCCCATCTCCTATGCCTAGGTCAATTTCTTGTGAATTTCCTAGGCCTCAATCCCATGAAAGGACTGTATCCATTCATTGATA